>MU224963.1:1636953-1663646 GCA_018584345.1 Thuja plicata | reverse complement strand
TAGAATCTAGACAGAAAATCCTAGAAGACTCTAGTTTACTTTGTCTTCCGATTTCAAACAGTTTAACGACAATATGCATCCGAATGTGAAAGTTTTTCTCAAAATGTAGAGTTCAATGTCCGTTTAGCCAAAAAAGTGTAACCCACTATTGTGGTATCACCCCATAAGGATGTGATAAAATAAAATTTTAGAAAATTGAATAGTGTAAGAATAAGATGATTGAATTAATAAATTAAGTTCTTTAATTGAATGTAAAATATGGTGCACAATATGCGAAAAATAACAGACAATTGAACAAGGCCTTTCAATCATTTTTATTCAAACGATCTTGCTCGAGTTAATGATGGTCTTTCTGCAAACATATTTGCAGTTCTGGTTCATTTTCCTCCTTCTACACTAGGGGTAAATTTTATGGGAAAAAAACATGAGAATCCCCAATCTACATTGAACAAATCTAGGAGGGATCGACAACCTCAGAATCTGATTTTCGGATCTAGTAGAAGAGGACAAAATAATCAAGATTGGTAGGTAGTTATGGGTAGAAAATCTCGAAGGGCAATGAACGCTCAATATAGGGAAGATCACATTAATAGAGATGAAAATTTTATTAAAAGAAAATTGAGTGATCGAGTGTGGATTTCTCCCATCTCTTCAACATTCCCCATCTACGCTTATGGTGCCAATCTAATGCCCCTTTGTGATAAGCGGATCCATGGTAATGCTTCTTCCTCATATCCACCCCTCCCATATGCCTATCCTTGGAATGGAATAATGAGAGGGTTAAGGCACCCGAACCTAAATTTGGGCACCATCATAGTCAAGCATATCAACTTGTTGGAAATGTTGCTCACAAACCACATGAGAAACATGGTAAACATAAGCCCCAACATGTTTTGTTTTACCAGAGGAAGCTAAACAATAGGAAATACATGCCTAAAGCACGCATTTTGCAGAATAGAATAGCTGATGTGAACCCTAGGCCTATGGACGATGGAAATAAGTCCATTTTGGTAATTAAAGAGGAAAAATATGCCAAGGGTTTGAAGGAACATTTAAGGAAATTTGGTCTTTTTTGCAAGTCGCGCAGGAACATATAACCTATTGATAAAATTGCTAGCTGGTGGGAACAATAATATGCAGGCCAGGTAAGTATTACCACTCTTCCTAATGATTTTATTTATATTTACATTAAATTGGAGACCTTAAAACATGAATTTTTAGTTGGGGATTTTGTTTTCTATAATAGCTATAACTTCATATTCCTTGATTGGCAGCCAAACTTTAACCCTAATTAGCATGAGTTTAAGAAGATGTCAAAATGGATAATATTCAGAAACCTACATGTAGAGTTTATGCATTCTCAAATATCATTTACACTAGGGGATAATCTTGGAGGTTTTATAGGCCTTGAAGAGGAATGGAGGTGCTCTTCAGATCTAAAAATGCTAGTTAACATTGACACTAATCTAACTCAATTAAAAAGCATAGAATTTATTTCAAAAAATGTTAAATAATGAATTGAACATGAATTTTACCATGGTCTAGTGTCTAATAACACTGCATTTAGACTTAGAAACCCCATGGTCAATAGAAGTAGGAATGCTACCTATTCACCATTCATAAAGAATAGGAAGGTGACAAGGTCAACATCAACTTTAACAATGATTTGGGGGGTTTCATTGTAAATGCTAACCAAACTGAATAGGACGCTGATAACTATCATCCTTGCAGACCCACAAAGTTAGAAGAAGGGGAGATTGTGGAAGAAATATTTCATTTTAAATCTCCTTCACCATTAAAATATGTATAAGGAAATGAGACAATTGATTTCAATGAGATTTTGCAAGTGAATGTAGAATCTAAAGAGAATATGATGAGGACCCCTGCTTTGGAAGACAAAACCCAATGAAAAATAGAGGATGTAGAAAGAATAGCAGAACAAAATGAATCTAGCATGCCACAGGATCTTGAAAAGTTAGGGGATGAGGAGATATTGAATGTGGACACTGATGTTAATGAAATTCCCACCATGCTTAATAACCAGATTCCTACAAAAAAAGTGGAAAAGACTAATGAGAGGGATTCACATGAAAATACAGTTGAGGAAACTATGTCTGAGGAAAGAGATAGGGGTAAGAATGACATTAATTTGACTATGAACCAAATATGCAATGAAGTAATTAGAAATATTATGGATGAATTGTTGAAGGAAATTGTTGATGAGGATGAAGTGGACCTGCAAAAACAATTGTTGATTGCAAAAATCATGGATTGGGGAGACGATGAACTAGAATAACAAGATTAAGTAGAAATTATGATAGAGTTAAATGAAAAAGATAATGAAGGAGCAGTTGAAACCATTGGAATTGCACAAATTGATTTAGGGAAAGAAACCCTTGACTATGCCAAGCAAATGAAGAAAAGAGGAAGAAAATCCCTATCTGAACTAAGAATTAAATATGGGACTGTAGAGGGCCAAACTAAACTTACTTCTATGTTTTATGTAGGGAAGAGGAAGGTACTTCCCATGCATCCATGAAGCTCAGAAAATGAAATTTTAAGGGCATGAATTCCCCTAACAATCAGCGTATCATAAAACATTGCATTACAACAACTAAATTAGACATCATAATGAAACAAGAAAATAAAATTAGCATAGAATACATTGATACATTTTGAAAAAGACTAGGCATCATGGAAATGATAGGCTCCCCAAAAAATGGAGCCTTTGGGGGGATGTCAATGATATGGGATCCTAGATTTGTCTCGTTTAGTAGGGATAGGTGTCAACAAAACTAAATGAGTGGATGGGTTAGAATCATTAAGAATAATTTGCAATTCCTCCTTATAAATATTAATGGACCAACACATAATAGGGATCAAAGACTTGTATGGAGTGAAATAGAATAATATCTGCTAACTACCCCAGACCAAACTTGTTTCATAGGAGGGGACTTTAATGCTATAACTAAACATACTAAGAAATGGGGGGGAGTTGGAAAGTTTCTCAGTCTGTCATTGACTTTCGGGACTGAATCAATAGAAATAATCTAATGGAAATTAAAACTGCTATGGAATCATTCACGTGGAACAATAGGAGAGGCTTTAGTAACATAGCTGATAAAATTGATAGGTTCTTTCTCAAGGGAAGCTTGATCGAATTCCCCCACACCTTATCTGAAGAGATTCTCCATATATTGGGATCAAATCATTATCCAGTTCAGTTAGCCATCACAAAGGATACCAAACCCAAATGATGTCTTGTAAAGTTTGAACAAATGTGGATGAAAGATGACAAAGTAATAGAGTCGATAGAGAAATGGCGGAAGGAGACAGATATATCAAGATTTGAGTTATACAGGGTTGTAAGAAAATTAAAAATAGTAAAAAACAAATTGTTACAATGCAACAAAGCCCACTTTGAAAACATCTTTGAGTCAAGCGTAAAATTAGAAGGAGAAATAGAAAGGGTAAATAATGAGGTAATTGAAAAAGGAATGGATGAGACAAGCTATCTTAAAGAAAAAGGGTTGTTAGCTAACTATGAGGATATCCTAGCTAAGGAAGAAATTTATTGGCAACAAAAGTCTAGAGAAATGTTGCTAAGTGATGGAGATAAGAATACAAAATTCTTCCATAATAGAACCAATAGAACTATGCAATATTGTTTACAAATTACTCACTAAAACCATATCAAATAGATTACAAAAGTTTCTCCCTTTCATAATTAGTGATGAACATACAAGATTTGTCCTAGGTAGGTTAATATATGATGGGGTTATCATAGTCCAAGAAGTTATTCACTCTATTGAGTAGAATGGTGAGCTAAGTATGTTAATCAAGCTAGACATCAAGAAGGCCTATGAAAAGGTGGAATATTACTTCCTTTGTAAATGCTTGGAAGCCTTTGGTTTTTCTATACATTGGATCAACTTAAAATTTGAATGTATTTCCACCCCAAGAATGTCAATCCTTGTAAATGGAACCCAAGAATGTTTTTTCAATATATCCATAGGTTTGAGACAGAGAGATACCATATCACCCTTCTTATTCATAATTATGGCAAAATCTCTTGTTAGATCCATAACAAAAGCTAGGGAAATGAGTATTGTTAAAGGTATCAAAATAACTAGCGATTAGACCCTACCACACACCAACAATTTGTTGATGATACCATGTTGTATGGTCAAGGAGGAAGACAAGAAGCACAAGCATTTAAAAATATACTTGATTCCTATACTATGGCCTCAGGATAGGAAATTATAAAGGATAAATCGGAAATATTTTTCCTTAACACTGATGTGGACATGGAAAATACAATCTGGAACATTTTGAACTTTAAGAAAGGAAAAATACCATGTAAATTGATGAACCATAATTGATTGAATGTTTGAAGATGTTAAGTTGATCACCGAAATGCAGAAAGATAATGCAAGACATTAAATCAATTAATGGATTGTATTGTCATTGATTTCAACTTGATATAATCTGATCGGTTATATTCAATTTGTCAAAGACTTTAGAGAATCAGAGAGATAAAGATTATGCTTTCAGTAATGCATAAAAGATCAGCATTCACTAAGTGACTACAAACACCGACGGTTAGTGGAACCCAATGGACAGAGAAACTCGAGAGAAAATTCATAGTGATGCTTGAGCAAGAGAACCAACAAGCATTACCAACGAGTAGAATCACAAGAATTACCAATAAGCAGAACTTCACAGTGATGCCCGACGGAAAGACAACCCCAACGGGAGAACTGAAGTGTTGACCGAAGCTACCAAAGAGTTAAAACATTGAAAAGAATTGAAGTTCAAAAATGACAAAATACTTAGCTAGCAAGAGCTAAAGATAGAGTTAACTAATTGTTAATTTAACTATTTGTTAACATTGTTTTCATCGACAAGTTAAAGCCAAAGATAAGTAAAAGATTTAAAGTTATTTTATCCAATTGTCAAGGAGAAATCTACAGGATAAAACTGAAGTAAAGATTTAAAGTAAGATTGTATAAGATTGGGGATCACTCCAAGAACAAGAAAATCAAGAAGTGAGAAACGGTGATATCATTTCTATAAAGAGACAATCTAATTCATTATGAATTAGGGGAGTGAATAGAGAAAAATGATGTTGAAGAGAAACTGATGAAGAACAAATTCATACAGTCCTGATCAATCAAGCTGAGGAATTAGCTAAAGATTTTTGCAGACATTGAGCAACAGAGAAGCACAAAATCACCAAGTAGAAAGAAGTGAAGCAAAGGTATTGAAAAGATACATTGATCAGAAAGGTATTATGAGATTACAATAGATCTGAAAATCTGCAAGTCTAAGTTTTATGCGTGAACAGATCATTTACTATTTTAGTTTAACCATTGATTTAGAAATTCTCTTAACTGAGAAGGACTTGACAATCATTTCTATATTGAGATACATCCCAAGGAGTATCAAAAAGTTTGATCATGAAGATAGCATGAGATGCCAGATACCATTTGACAAACTACACTAGGTTTGGTCATAGAAGGTAGCATAGAGATATCCGATATCAAGTGAAAAACTATTCTATTTAAATCCTCTAACAAGGTCACACCTAAAAAAGTGTTTTTAACCTTCAATAGGGTTGGCTCTTCACCGAGTCCACTTTAGAAGAGTGAAATTTTTGGGTTACCAGTCCCAAGTGTTTTTTCCCTTAACAGGGTTTCCACGTTAAAAATCCATGTGTCAATGTGTTTATGAGTCATTACTTTATTACTTTGCATTACACATAACTAATTTGGATTGATCGGCATACACTAAGCAATTTACTATTTTTTGGTAAATGAAAGACTCCTAATCGGTAAATGGTAAGAATAAGATTTAACAGTGAACTCCAAGCAGTAGTTATTTGTTAAGATTGTTTGACAACATTCATCTTGTAGGACTGAAGATAACTAAAGGCTTAATATTATGGTACTAAGTTTTTGGGTTAATTTTTTGGAATATATTTGAGGCCACTGATTCACCCCCCCCAGTTATTCTAACAATTGGTATTAGAGCTTGTGTGCTTAGAAAGGGAGTTTAACAGCTCCAACAACAGATCACAAGATGAACAAACGAGATGTGCCCAAGTTGAATAAAGACAACTTTGCATCATGGAAAAGTAGAATAAGACTCCACCTATCAGGTATTGGTAATGATCTTATTCAACACCTAGATACTAAATATGTGTTGCCTACGGGACGTCACATACTTGATCAATTGAGAGAAAAGCATGAGCATAATTGCATGATGATAGAACTTGCTTCCTCACTCTCTGATGTTGAGTTTGAAGATGTCAAACCTCCACCTCTGCAAAGAAAATGTGGAATAAATTGAAGATGGTACATGGAGGAGATGATAATGTACTAAGAGCCAAGGCAGAAATCCTAAGAGGGAGGTTTGATGACCTAAGGGTGAAAGAAGAATAAAATATCACTCAGTATAGTTGCAGAATCAAAGAGGTAGTCAATGCTATCTAAGGAGTTGGAGGTGTACTTGAAGAAGAGATGGTGGTAAGTAAAATCCTCAGAACCTTACTGCATGTATATGCTATTAGAGAATTTGCTATACAAGAAATGAGAGCAGTTGTAAATAATAATTTTACTCTAGATAGTCTGATTGGTAGACTGATTTCATTTGAGATGAATAACTTTGATAATAGTGTCTTACCATCTATAGAGTATGCATTCAAATATTCTATGAAAATAAGTAAGTCAAGTTATAGACACACTATAAGGAATGATAGTTAAAGTGATAGTGATGACCAAGGACTTGATGAGATTGAAGCACTAATGGCAAGAAGATTGCAGAGAGGCAAAGGTAGATACAAATGTAAATTACCACTTGTATGTTTTAATTGTAAAGAGGTTGGACACTTTGCTGCAAGATGTCCTAAGAGAAGAAAAGATGACATAAATAATGATAGAACATAAGAAAAGAAGTTTGACTGAGGTGATAACTTAGATTACCGAAGCAACCGACGATCTGATAGAAGAGATACCCAAGACTACAAGGACAAAGGAAATAAATCTTGTTACCTAGTTGAGAACAGAGCTAGAGATATTGACACCGAATCTGATGAAGACATTGAGAAGGTATTTGTAGCCATGAAGGATGATTCAGTTGAAGAATAAGAAAGGTATGTAGAGACTACACTCCTATACAAGGTTAGTAAGAATGATGTCTGGATTATAGATAGTGTCTGCACTCACCACATGATCGATGATAAACAAAAGTTTGAAACTGTTGAATACTATAATGGTGGATCAGTAAGAATGGGCAATGACACACCTTGTCCAGTTGAAGGTAAAGCAACCATAATGTTGAATAACCTGACCAAATGTGAAAATGATTACTAGATAAAATGACTGAATTATAATCTATTAAGTGTTTCACAGCTAAATAATATAGGTCATTGAGTAGCATTTGAAAATGAGAAGGCACAGATCTTCAATGAATCAGGAAGGTTGATCAGAACTGGTGAACATACAAAAGGTAACCTTTTCTATATTGATTACATTAACACCACTTGTTTAATGGCTAGAAACTAAGACATATGGTTGTGGCATAAGAGATTATGTCATGTGAATTTTGACAACACGATAAAGATAAGAAAATAAAAAAAAGAAAAGTCAAAGGCTTACCGAGCATGTCAAAGCCCGAGCATATCATGTGCAAGAATTGACAAAAAGGTAAGATGACAAAGTCTAGTTTCAAGAGTAAATCTCATATATCTAATGTTATTCTAGAATTAGTCCATACTGATTTATGTGGACCCATGAGGAAAAAGGGCTACTATGGAGATAGGTATTTCATTCTCTTTTTAGATGATTATTCTAGAATGATGACAGTTATGTTCTTAAAAGATAAATCAAAATCATTCAAGATGTTTGAATGGTATAAGGCTATGGTAGAAAAACAAAGTCGTAAGGAATTGAAATGCTTAATATAAGATAGATGAGGGGAATTTATTTTAGATGAATTCACTAACTATTGCAATGAGCATGGAATTAAAAGACAGGTTTCTGCACCAAGAACACCACAACAAAATGGAATTGCTGAAAGGAGAAATAGATCAATTGTTGATTGTGCAAGAACACTGGAGATTGAGAAAAGCATCACTCAAAATTTCTGGAGGGAATCTATCAATACTATTGTCTACACATTGAACAAAGTACAATTGAAGAAGGACACAAAGAATACACCCTATGAGCTTTGGTATGGTTACACACCCAATGTAAATTACTTCAAAATTTTTGGTAGTTAATTTTATATTTTAAAAGATGATAGAAATGGAAAGATTGAATCCAAAAGTGAAGAAGGTATCTTTCTAGGGTATTCCACCAAAATCAAAGCTTATAAATGTCTTAACAAGTCCTCTAACAAGATCATTGAAAGTGCAAATGTAAGAATAAATGAATTTGCAGAGAAGAATGATAAGGAAAGCAAAAAAGAACTAGAAGACTACAACAAGTTTGTTTACACTAAAGAACCTGACACTCTACCTGAGCAATAGTGTATCACTCTTGAGAAATAGAACATTACGCCCAAGCATCAGGCTGCAATTACCAAAAATCAAGAAAATCCTCAAAATGATGTTCCGGGTGATGGAGATCAGCATGAAGGATAAGATGATGATTAGAATGATGGACAAAGAACTGAATCGAAACTTGCCAAGTATGTCAAAAGACATCATCCATAGAATCAGATCATAGGAGACAAGAATGTTGGAATGGGAACATGAAGTAAGTCACTAAACACTAGATGTTTACTTTGTGATTTTGAGTCTAAATCTGTTAATACTGCACTTGAAAATGAGGAATGAGTCAATGCTATGAATGAATAAATAGAACAGATTGAGAAGAATAGTACATGGACATTAGTACCAAGACAAAATGACAAGAATGTCATCGATACCAAATGGATATTCAGAAAAAAGCTCAATGAGAATGGAGAAGTCACAAGAAATAAAGCAAGATTAGTATGCAAGGGGTATGCACAATAAGAAGGTATTGATTATGGTGAAACCTTTGCACCTGTTGCCAGACTAGGAGTTAGAATCTTACTTGATTATGCTACATTCAAAGGATTGAAGGTATATCAGATGGATGTCAAATCTGCATTCCTAAATGGAATACTGGAAGAAGAAGTATACATTGAACAACCAGAAGGGTGTTTTGATCCAAAAGAGAGAAACATGGTATGTAGACTACATAAATCCTTGTATAGATTGAAACAAACACCTAGATCCTGGTATGAAATAATTCACTCCTATCTCATAAGCATTGAATTTGTAAGAACAGGTGAAAATAGCAATCTGTACTTAAAATAAGATATCGATGGTAATATTTTGATTGCTGAAATATTTGTTGATGATATCATATTTGGGGGAAATGAAATGTTATGTAAATCCTTTGATAATGACATGAGAAAAGAGTTTGAAATGTCTATGTTTGGGGAGATCAAATTCTTTCTTGGTCTACAGATTCTTCAACAAGATGAAGGCATATATATCACTCAGTTCAAATACATCAAGGAAGTGTTGAAGATATTTAAGATGGAAGAGTTCAAACTAGTTGGGACACCTATGACAACTATATGTAATATGAAAAAGGAAGACAAATCAAATGAGGTAAATTAGACCTTATATAGATCAATGTTTGACAAACTAATGTATGGTGTTCATACCAGACCAGATATAGCACATGCAGTTGGAATAATTGCAAGATTCTCTGTTAATCCCAAAGAAACACATATGACTGTTGTCAAGAGAATTATGAGATATCTAAAGAACACCGAGGACTATGGCTTATGATATAAAAGAGAAGGAAAAATTGAGCTTCAAGTCTATACAGATGCATATTGGGCTGGAAACATAGATGACCGAAAGAGAACAACAGGAGGAGCATTCTTCATGGGTGACAAACTTGTCACATGGATCAGCAAGAAGCAAGGATGCATCTCACAGTCTACCGTAGAAGCATAATATGTTGGTGTTGCTGCAAACTGCTCTAATATTGTATGGATCAAATAGTTTTTAGAAGGTATGAATATGAAGATTCTTGGACTAGTGATTAGCTATTTTGATAATACCAGTGCAATAAACATATCAAATAATCCAGTCATGCATGCTAATTTTAAGCATATAGCTATCAAGTATCATTACTTAAGAGAACAAGTGCAAGCAAAAGAAGTGATACTAGAATATGTTCCATCCAAGGAACAATTATCTGACATGTTTACCAAGCCATTACCAAAAGATACATTTGAGTACCTGAGACAGAGACTAGGGGTCCAACCCTTGTCTATCGGTTAGTAAGATGACTAGGGGAATTGCATCAGCCTATACTCAAATCAGAAGATCATTCATGATTTATGCAAGCACAAAGATGGACTACAAAGATACATATGTACACAACAAGGTACATATCTACACCGAACACCAGAGTCACTATATTGCTGATGGATAGGGAAATTCAAAGAGTATATTATAAAAAGGGATGGAAGATGATATGGAAGAATTGTTTGGCATTGATGTCAAAGGGGGATTATCTCATTATTAGGGAGAGATTATATCATTATCCAAAAGGAGATATTACATATGAAATATCCGTCAAAGGGAGAGAAGTAACATAAGGGAGAGAATACATACTAAGGGAGAGATTGTTGTCAACAGAAAAAGAGATGATCAAGGAGAGGAATAGTCAAGGCAGAGCACATATCAGAAATAGAATTAGAAGTTGTTACATCTATCTAGTAAAGGGATTAAAGATTGAAGAAACATACTGTGCAAGAAACAAATCTAAGCTATATGAGATTACCGAGAGCCAAACATTTGTATTGGTTATAGAATAAAAGAGTTAGGAGAGATTGATGAAATACACTTGATATATTTCATATTGTATTAGTAATAATGTAGTGTGTTTCCATCAATGCCAAAGGGAGAGATTGATGAACCATAATTGATTGAATGTTTGAAGATGTTAAGTTGATTATTGAAATGTAGAAAGATAATGCAAGACATTAAATCAGTTAATGGATTATATTGGCATTGATGTCAACTTAATATAATCTGATCGGTTATATTCAAGGTGTCAAAGACTTCAGAGAATCAGAGAGATAAAGATTTTTCTTTCAGTAATGCATAAAAGATCAACATTCACTAAGTGACTACAAACACCAACGGTTAGTGGAACCCGGCGGACAGAGAAACCCGAGACCAAAGTCGCAGTGATGCCCGAGCAAGAAGAACCAAAAAGAATTATTGATGAGTAGAATTACAAGCATTACTGACAAGCAAAAATTCACAATGATTCCCGACGGACAGACAAACCTGACAGAGATGCCCGAGGAGAACTAAAGTGTTGACCAAAGCTACCAAAGAGTTAAAACACCGAAAAGAACTGAAGTTCAGAAATGACAAAATACTTAGCTGGAAAAAGCTAAAGATAGAGTTAATTGGTTGTTAACATTGTTTTCATCGACAAGTTAAAGCCAGAGATAAGTTAAAGGTTTAAAGTTGTTTTATCCAGTTGTCAAGGAGAAATCTACGAGATAAAACTGAAGTAAAGCTTTAAAGCAATATTGGCTAAGATTGCGGATCACGCCAAGAACAACAAAATCAAGAAGTGAGAAATGGTGATATCATGTCTATAAAGAGACAATCTAATTCATTATGAATTAGGGGAGTGAATAGAGAAAAAGGATGTTGAAGAGAAACTAATGAAGAACAAATTCATACAGTCTTGATCAATCAAGCTGAGGAAAGAGCTAAAGATTTTTGTAGACACCGAGCAACAGAGAAGCACAACATCATCAAGTAGAAAGAAGTGGAGAAAATGTATTGAAAAGATACATTGATCAGAAAGGTATTATGAGCTTACAATCGATCTGAAAATCTACAAGTCTACATTGTATCTGTGAACAGATCATTTATTGTTTTAGTTTAACCATTGATTCAAAAAGTCTCTTAACCAATCAGGACTTAACAATCCTTTCTATATTGAGATACATCTCAAGGAGTGTCAAAAATTTTAATCATGAAGATAGCATGGGATGCCAGATACCATTTGACAAACTACACTGGGTTTGGTCATAGAAGGTAGCATAGAGATGCCCGATATCAAATGACAAACTATTATATTTAAATCCTCTAACAAGGTCACACCTAACAGTGTGTTTGTAACCTTTAACAAGGTTGGCTTTTTACCGATCTCACTTCAGAAGAGTGAAAATTTTGGGTTACCGGTCCCAAGTAGTTTTTCCATTTACAGGGTCTCCACGTTAAAAATCTATGTGTCAATGTGTTTATGAGTCATTACTTTAGTGTTTTGCATTACACATAACTAATCTAGATTGATTGGTATACACTAAGCAATTTACTATTTTTCAGTAAATGAAAGACTACGAATTTGTATATAGTAAGAATAAGGTTTAACAGTGAACTCCGAGCAGTAGTTATTTGTTAAGATTGTTTGAAGGCATTCATCTTGTAGGATAGAAGATAACTAGAGGTTTAATATTATGGTACTAATTTTTTGGGTTGATCTAGTGGAATATTTTTGAGGCCACTGATTCACCCCCCCCCCCTCTAAGTTATTCTAACAATTGGTATCAGATCTTGTGTGCTTAGAAAGGGAGTTTAATAGCTCAAGCAATAGATCAAAAGATGAACAAACGAGATGTTCCCAAGTTGAATAAAGACAACTTTGCATAATGGAAAAGTAGAATAAGACTCCACCTATCAGGTATTGGTAATAATGTTACTCAACACTGAGATACTAAATATGTGTTGCCTACAGGACCTCACACACTTGAGAAATTGAGAGAAAAGCATGAGCATAATTACATGATGATAGAACTTGCTTCCTCACTCTCTGATGTTGAGTTTGAAGATGTCAAACCTGCACCTTTGCAAAGCAAATGTGGGATAAATTGAAGATGGTACATGGAGGAGATGCTAATGTACTAAGAGCCAACGCAGAAAGCCTAAAAGGGAGTGGTGCAGGAGCACCCTTGAGAAACTAGTAAGTTGGTGGTCTCATGCTATTTTGGGTGTGCTAGAGTGTGTAAAACCCTCTTGTAGGGAAATGTAAATACATAAGGTCATGTTGACCAAAGGTGTTTTAGTTAGGTTTCATTTTATGCTTATGTTTGGTTAGAATAGCTCTTTTTGGCTCTTGATTAGTGGACTGTACTTCATGATGTCATCAAAGGGAAGAGTGATTTCATGGTGGTTCTTAGGGTCCTTGGATACCCTAGGTGGTCTAGCTAAGGTTAGATAGGTTGAAATTGTGGTGAAACACTTAAAAAGTGTAAGTTGCAATTACAATGTAAAATGTTGCTATGCAACATTAGCAACTTTTAAAAGTTGCTAACAACATTTTGTTGTCTAGAGGATTTCGAGGTTCTAATGGTTTTTGAACCCATAGGAGTGAAACATGTGTGTGGGAAGTATATAAGGTGACAAAACCCTAATTTGAAAGGAGAGAGGACATTGTACGAATTTCTAATATTGGATCCAAGAGCTTTGAATGTGAAGACAACAGATTTGAAGGATTTTGGTGTTTTGTTATTGTGCATGGATTGAAACTAAGACTGTGATTTGTGGAATCCATTTTTGTGCATGTTACCAAGCTTTTCCAATAATTATTTTTCTTTGTAGTTGTTTTTTTTTGTAGTTTGTAAATTCTTTCAGTTTTGGACTGTTTGTTGTCCAGTTTTGGCCAAGGAGCAAAGATGTGGACCTAACTCCACTTCCCACCATTGGTTCTATATGGCCACCTGGGAATGGAGACTAGGTCCATGGAGCTTCAAGACTGTGGAAGGAGGAGCTTTGAAAGTACTTGCAAGTATTTTTAATAACTTTCCCTAGGCGAGCAACATGCACAGCTCGGTTAGGAAGAGCAAGTGACAGTCAGTTTCAAATTTGTAGGGGGTGTTATCATGGGAAAAGAAGGCCATGGGTGTATTGAAGGATTTTATGCAGGTGCTCAACAAAGTGGAGGAGTGCCCAAGACTTCAACTTGCCAAGGTTTGAATCCTAAGACCTCAAACTGGCCCAAAAGCAAGAAAAAGACCATATTCAAGAAACTAGGTGTACAGACAGAGTTGGACTCTGAAACCTAGAAAATCCTTGTGGGTTTTTGGCTTACTTGAAGAATACTAGAAGATATTTGGGGGTTCTTTGAATTTTTTGCACAAAAAAAGTGTTGTCCTACAATTTAGGAGGCCTAATTGGTAAAAAGGGCTACAAGGCCTAAAAGATAGGGATCTAGAACTCAATGGGAATATGGTTCACCTTGGTGGTTTCAAACCTAGATTTCAATCCAATAATGGAGCATAATGAATCCCTGACCCTCCTGTAAATCCAAATTTAAGTTTAGGGCTTGGAGTGGATTGAGTGGGAGGTTCTTGTAGAACATAAGAATGGTGAATTTGACAAGATAGGTAGCTTCTTGGTTGAAGGGGAAGAGTTGATTCTTCCAAGTGGTAGAGGGTGGATTGAGGATGCCCTAGAGGTCCTAGGAGAGGCCTAAGAAGAGTTTCAAGCAAACTCAGAAGGTTACCAAGGAGGCTCCCTATCAGGGAGGTTTCATGACCTGAGGATGAAAGAAGGAGAAAATATCACTCAATATAGTTGAAGAATCAAAGAGGTAGTCAATGTTATCCGAGGAGTTGGAGGTGTACTTGAAGAAGAGACAGTGGTAAGTAAAATCCTAAGAAACTTACTTCCTATATATGCTATTATAGTATATGCTATACAAGAAATGAGAGCAGTTGCAAACAATAATGATACTCTAGATAGTCTGATTGGTAGACTAATTTCATTTGAGATGAATAACTTTGATAATAGTCTCTAACCATATATAGAGTTTGCATTCAAATCTTCTCTAAAAATAAGTAAGTCAAGTCATAGACACACTATGAGGAATGATAGTAAAAGTGATAGTGATGACCAAGGACTTGATGAGATTGAACCACTAATGGAAAGAAGATTGTAGAGAGTCAAAGGTAGATACAAAGGTAAATTACCACTTGTATGTTTTAATTGTAAAGAGATTGGACACTTTGCCACAAGATGACCTAACAGAAGAAAAGATGACACAAGTAATGACAGAAAATATGAAAAGAAGTTTGACCGAGGTGATAACAGAGATTATGGAAGCAACCGACAATCTGACAGAAGAGATACCCAAGACTACAAGGAAAAAGGAAAGAAATCTTGTTACCTAGCTGAGAATAGAGCTAGAGATACTGACATAGAATATGATGAAGACATTGAGATGGTATTTGTAGTCATGAAGGATGATTCAAATGAAGAAGAAGAAAGGTATGTAGAGACTGCACTCATATCTAAGGTTAGTAAGAATGATGTATGGATTATAGATAGTGGCTGCAATCACCACATGACCGGTGATAAACAAAAGTTTGAAACTTTTGAATACTATAGTGGTGGATCAGTAAGAATGGGTAATGACACACCTTGTCTAGTTGAAGGTAAAGGAACCATAATGTTGAATAACCTAATCAAATGTAAAAATACTTACTAGGTAAAAGGACTAAATTATAATCTGTTAAGTGTTTCATAACTAAATAATATAGGTCACCGAGTAGCATTTGAAAATAAGAAGGCAAAGATCTTTAATGAATCAGGAAGGTGTATCGAAACTGGTGAATAGACAAAAGGTAATCTTTTCTATCTTGATGACATTAACACCACTTGTTTAATGGCTAGAAACGAAGACATATGGTTGTGGCATAAGATATTATGTCATGTGAATTTTGACAACATGATAAAGATAAGCAATAAAAGAAAGGTCAGAGGCTTACCGAGCATGTCAAGGCCCGAGCATATCATGTGCAAGAATTATCAAAAAGGTAAGATGACAAAGTCTAGTTTCAAGAGTAAAGCCCATACATCTAATGTTATTCTATAATTAGTCCATACTGATTTATGTGGACCCATGAGGACAAAGAGCTACTATGGAGATAGGTATTACATTCTCTATGTAGATGATTATTCTAGAATGATGACAATTATGTTCTTAAAAGATAAATTAGAAGCATTCAAGATGTTTAAATGGTATAAGGCTATGTTAGAAAAACAAAGTGGTAAGGAATTGAAATGCTTAAGATAAGATAGAGGAGGGGAATTTATTTCAGATGAATTCACTAACTATTGCAATGAGCATGGAATTAAAAGACACGTTTCTGCACCAAGAACACCACAACAAAATGGAATTGTTGAAAGGAGAAATAGATCAATTGTTGATTGTGCAAGAACACTGATGATTGAGAAAAGCATCACTCAAACTTTTTTGAGGGAAGTTTGTAGTATTGTTAGTTACACATTGAACAAAGTACAATTGAAGGACACGAAGAAGACACCCTATGAGCTTTGGTATGGTTACACACCCAATGTAAGTTACTTCAAAAATTTTGGTATTCAATGTTATATTTTAAAAGATGATAGAAATGGAAAGCTTGACTCCAAAACTGAAGAAGGTATATTTCTAGGGTATTCCACCAAAAGAAAATCTTATAAATGTCTTAACAAGTCCTGTAACAAGATAATTGAAAGTGCAAATGTAAGAATAGATGAATTTGCAGAGAAGAATGAGAAGGAAAGTAGAAAAATATGAGAAGATGACAATAGGTTTGTTTGTACTGAAGAACCTAAAACTCTACCCGAGCAACAGTGTATCACTCCCAAGCAACAAAACATTGCACCCGAGCATCAGGCTGCAATTATCGAAAATCAGGAAAATCCTCAAAATGATGTTCTAAGTGGTGGAGATCATAATGAAGGACAAGATGATGAACATAATGATGGACAGAGAAATGAACCAAAACTTTCCAAGTATGTCAGAAGACATCATCCACAAAATTAGATCATAGGATACAAGAAGGATGCAATGAGAACATGAAGTAAGTCACTAAACACTAGATGTTTACTTTGTGATTTTGAGTCTAAATTTGTTAA
Organism: Thuja plicata; assembly: GCA_018584345.1. Classification (NCBI taxonomy): domain Eukaryota; kingdom Viridiplantae; phylum Streptophyta; class Pinopsida; order Cupressales; family Cupressaceae; genus Thuja; species Thuja plicata. The sequence continues at coordinate 1,646,647 of MU224963.1, read as the reverse complement.
TACTGCTCTTGAAAATGAGGAATGGGTCAGTGTTATGAATGAATAAATAGAACATATTGAGAAAAAAAGTACATGGACACTAGTACCGAGACCAAATGACAAGAATGTCATCAGTACCAAATGGATATTCAGAAACAAGATCAATGAGAATGGAGAAGTCACAAGAAATAAAGCAAGATTAGTATGCAAGGGGTATACACAAGAAGAAGGTATTGATTATGGTGAAAACTTTGCACCCGTTGCCAGACTAGAAGGAGCTAGAATCTTACTTGCTTATGTTGCATTCAAAGGATTCAAGGTATACCAGATGGATGTCAATTCTGCATTCCTAAATGGAATACTAGAAGAAGAGGTATACATTGAACAACCAGAAGGGTTTTTTGATCTAGACAAGAGAAACATGGTATGTAGACTACATAAATCCTTGTATAGATTGAAACAAGCACCTAGAGCCTGGTATGAAAGACTTCACTCCTATCTCATAAGCATTGAATTTGTAAGAACAAATGAAAATAGCAATCTGTACTTAAAAGAATATATCGATGGTAATATTTTGATTGCTGAAATATTTTTTGATGATATCATATTTGGGGGAAATGAAATCTTATGTAAATCCTTTGCTAATGAAATGAGAAAAGAGTTTGAAATGTCTATGTTTGAGGAGATCAAATTTTGTCTTGGTCTACAGATTCTTCAACAAGATGCAGACATATATATCACTCAATCCAAATACATCAAGGAAATGTTGAAGATATTCAAGATGGAAGAGTTCAAATAGTTGGGACACCTATGGAAACAGGATGTAAGCTGACAAAGGAAGACAAATCAAATGAGGTAAATCAGACCTTGTATAGATCAATGATTGGAAAACTAATGTATGTTGTTCATACTAGACCAGATATAACACATGCAGTTGGAATAGTTGCAAGATTCTCTGCTAATCCCAAAGAATCACATATGACTGTTGTCAAGAGAATTCTGATATATCTAAAGAACACTGAGGACTATGGCTTATGGTATAAAAGAGAAGGAAAATTTGATGTTCAAGTCTATACAAATGTTGATTGGGATGGAAACATAGATGACTGAAAGAGAACAACTGGAGGAGCATTCTTCATGGGTGACAAACTTGTCACATGGATCAGCAAGAAGCAAGGATGCATCTCACAGTCTACTGCAAAAGTAGAATATGTGGCTGCTACTGCAAACTGCTATAATATTGCATGGACCAAATAGTTCCTGGAAGGTATGAATATGAAGATTCTTGAACCAGTGATTATCTATTGTGATAATACCAGTGCAATAAACATATCAAAGAATCCATTCATGCATGCTAAGGCTAAGCATATAGCAATCAAGTATCATTACTTAAGAGAACAAGTGCAAGCAAAAGAAGTGATACTATAATATGTTCAATCCAAGGAACAATTAGCTGACATATTTACCAATCCATTAACGAAAGATACATTTGAGTACCTGAGACAGAGACTAGGGGTCCAACCCTTGTCTATCGGTCAGTAAGCTGACTAGGGGAATTACATTAGCCTATACTCAAATCAGAAGATCATTCATGATTGATGCAAGTACAGAGATGGACTACAAAGATACATTTGTACATAGCAAGGTACATATCTACACCAAACACCAAAGTCACTGTATTGCTGATGGATAGGAAAATTCAAGGAGTATATTATAAAAAGGGATGGAAGATGATATGGAAGAATTGTTTGGCATTTTTTTCAAAGGGATAGATTATCTCATTATCACGGAGAGATTATATCATTATCCAAAAGGAGAGATTACATATGAAATATCCATCAAAGGGAGAGAAGTAACATAAGGGAGAGAATACATACTAAGGGAGCAATTGTTGTCAAAGGAAAAAGAGGTGATCAAGGAGATAAATAGTCAAGGCAGAGCACATATCAGAAACAAAATCAGAAGTTGTTACATCTATCTAGTAAAGGGATTAAAGATTGAAGAAACACACTTTGCGAGAGACAAATCTAAGTTATATGAGATTATCGAGAGCCAGGAATTTGTATTGGTTATATAACTAAAAGAGTTAGGAGAGATTGATGAAATACACTTGATATATTTCATATTATATTAGTAATAATATAGTGTGATAATGTAGCATGTTGCCATCAATGCCAAATGGAGAGATTGATGAACCATAACTGATTGAATGTTTGAAGATGTTAAGTTGATCACCGAAATGTAGAAAGATAATGCAAGACATTAAATCAGTTAATGGATTGTATTGTCATTGATGTCAACTTGATATAATCTGATCGGTTATATTCAAAGTGTCAAAGAATTCAGAGAATCAGAGAGATAAAGATTATGCTTTCAGTAATGCATAAAATATCAACATTCACTAAGTGACTACAAACACCGACAGTTAGTGGAACCCGACAGACAGAGAAACCCGAAAGCAAAGTCACAGTGATGCCCGAGCAAGAAGAACCGACAAGCATTACTGACGAGCATAATCACAAGCATTACCGACGATCGTAACTTCACAGTGATGCCCGATGGAAGACAATCCCGATGGACAAACAACCCCGACGGAGATGCCTGAGGAGAACTGAAGTGTTGACTGAAGCTACCAAAGAGTTAAAACAGCAAAAATAACTAAAGTTCAAAAATGAAAAAATACTTAGCTGGCAAGAGCTAAAGATAGAGTTAGCTGGTTGTTAACATTTTTTTCATCGACAAGTTAAAGCCAGAGATAAGTAAAAGATTAAAAGTTGTTTTATCCAGTTGTCAAAGAGAAATCTATGGGATAAAAATGAAGTAAAGATTTAAGGCAAGATTGGCTAAGATTGTGGATCACGCCAAGAACAATAAAATCAATAAGTGAGAAACGGTGATATTATGTCTATAAAGAGACAATCTAATTTGTTGTGAATTAGGGGAGTGAATAGAGAAAAAGGATGCTGAAGAGAAACTGATGAAGAACAACTTCATATAGTCCTGATCAATCAAGCTGAGGAAAGAGCTAAAGATTTTTGCGAACATCGAGCAACAAAGTAGTACAGCATCACCAAGCAGAAAGAAGTAGAGCAAAGGTATTGAAAAGATACATTGATCAAAAATGTATCATGAGCTTATAATAGATCTGAAAATCTGTAAGTCTAAGTTTTATGTGTGAACAGATCATTACTGTTTTAGTTTAACCATTGATTCAGAAAGTCTCTTAACTGAGAAGGAATTAAAAATCCTTTCTATATTGAGATACATCCCAAGGAGTATCAAAAATTTTGATCATGAAGATAACATGAGATTCCAAATACCATTTGACAAACTACACTGGGTTTGGTCATAGAAGGTAGCATAGAGATGCCCGATATCAAGTGACAAACTATTCTATTTAAATCCTCTAACAAGGTCACACCTAACAGAGTGTTTGTAACCTTTAACAAGGTTGGATCTTCACCAAGTTCACTTCAGAAGAGTAAAAATTTTGGGTTACTAGTCCCAAGTGGTTTTTACCTTAACAGGGTTTCCACGTTAAAAATCCACATGTTAATGTGTTTATGAGTCATTACTTTAGTGCTTTGCATTACACATAACTAATCTGGATTGATCAGTATACACTAAGCAATTTACTATTTTTCGGTAAATGAAAGACTGCTAATCAGTAAACAGTAAGAATAATGTTGAACGGTGAACTCTGAGTAGTAGTTATTTGTTAAGATTGTTTGAAGGCATTCATCTTGTAGGACTAAAGATAACTAGAGGCTTAATATTGTGGTACTAAGTTTTTGGGTTGATTTATTGGAATATTTTTTAGGCAACTGATTCACCCNCTTCCCCCCCCCCCCCCCCCCCTCTTGGTTATTCTAACAGTAAATACCTTGGGTTGCCCCTACATAAATGATTTAGGTCCACAAATTTATGAGATTAGATGGTGTCTCAAATAAAAATAGAACAAAATCCTCGAAAGGTAAATGACTCTCCTTTACAGGTAGAGAAACTATGTTAAGATCAATACTATCTGCTATGCCAATATATCAACTATATTTCTTAAATCTCCCTACTGTAAAAAAAGAGGAATTGAAAAAATTCCTTAGAAGTTTCTTTTGGCAAGGAACCAGGGAAAAAAATAAAATCTCGCTTTTAGCTTGGGACAAGGTATGTAGGCCCAAGGAGGAGGGTGGTGCTGGAATAAAAAGTATTGAGGAACAAAGTAAGGCTCTAGGTACTAAACTGATTTGGAGAATGTACAAAAACCCTCATTTAAAATGGATTAAAATTCTTAGTCACAAATACTTGAATAATAATGATCCTATGAGTATTTTTAGGACTGCATCCCCTCCAAGGGGTTCTCGTATATGAAACTTTATGCTAGATTGCAAAAGCATTATTACTGAGAAATTAACTTGGAACCTAGGAAATGGAGAACATGCCTTGTTCAGGTCAGACTCTTGGGAGGGTAACACAACTTTAGAAAGGTTATTCAACTTTGAGAATTCTAAAGCCCTCTTGGAAACTCGATGGGGAAAACATGTGAAGGATTATATCGAAGTAGTGGATAGGGAGATTGCTAAAGCATGGAGATGGAAATACCTGAGTGACATTAACAACCTACATAGAGAGAAAGAAGAGATCACTAGGATCCTGGTGAATAGGAAAATTTACTTCCACTCAAGTTAGGATATACTGGTTTGGGATGAATCAAAATCTATAGATTACAACACAAAGGACGGATATGACTACCCTGTTAGTAGACAGCTAAGACCCAAGAAAAATTTCCCTCTGAAATTATGTTCGGATAATAATTTCTTACCTAAGGTTAGAATGTTTACATGGCTAGCTTTACAAAATAGGATCTTGACTTCTGACAGGTTAAGGAAAATGGGATATGAGGGACCAAGCATATGCTCATTATGTGAAGAGGAAGAGGAGAATGTAGATAATCTATTACTGAATTACAAGTTTTCTAACCAATGTTGGATGTGGCTATGCAATAAGTTGGGATAAAGGTCAGTCTCGCCAAACTCCATCATGAGTATCTTCCAAGCTTGGCCTATCATAAAGAAAAACTACTTGTATGGGAGTCTTTGGATAACAACACCTTCAATTGTTATATGGGAAATATGGAAGGAATGAAATAGACACACATTTAAGGATAATAAGATTGGATGGGAAAAAATAAAAAACAAAATGGAAGCGCCCATTATTGAAATTATAAATAACATAATTTTGAATCAACAAATAGGAAGCCAAGATGATCTACTAGGATGAGAAGATAAGGGGAAGATGGATTGGGTTAAAGATTCATCCTTATTTTAGTCTTCGAGATGGGTAGAATAAATGAAAAAGAGCATAATATGTATGGTAGCCTCCTAAGAGAGGGTGGTTCAAGCTCAAATTGAAGACAAATTTTTCAATTAGTATGAACGCAAAAATAGTTTTGAAACCGTCGGTAACACCACACCGAAAGTCAGGTTTAGTGCAACCCGAAAGACAATTTCACAAGGGAACCCAATGATACAATTCGCTAGTGCAACCCAAAAATATTACAAGAGGAACCCGATAGAGTAACCTGATAGTGCAACTCAACAGAGGAACCCGACAAGAAGGTTACATTGTAACCCAATAGAATAGATAATAGAGGAACCTGACAGACTATAAAGCAACCCAAGCACCAGTCTACCGAGAGACAGTTAGAATTCTGAGAAATGTGGATCTGACTTCCATGTCAAATAAAACACTTGTGTTTTATATTTATCTTTTTATTAGCTTTATATCCATTTATTGAGGGACAAGAAATGTAATTGTAATTGTTTTAATTAGTCTAACTGATTGAAAACATGCAAACTAGGAGATCAAGGTCAAGTTGTAAACCTTCAATCATAGAGTTATCATTGTAATACGTGAAACTCATTTTAGGTCAAACTCATTGTATAAATAGATATGTAATCAATCAGAACATGTGTGTGATGATGATTGTAGCCGAGAAGCATATCTATGGATAAGACTAAGAATTTTATGTAGAAGAACAACCAAAGATGAAATCAGTTATCAAGAACAAGATCCAAGGCTACCGAGCAGAACAGAGGTATTGATCAATCACTATAGGTGATAAATATACATGTAATCTTTATCGGATCTGTAATAAAAGATTTTAGATTGCATATACTCAGGTTAATGAATATTTTTGACTACATTCTAACAAGTGTAGCAAATAGAAGAAATCCTTGAGAAAGGTGGGTTTAACAATCCTTTGTAAATATCTTAACCGAGTGCACACTAAATAGTGTTGCTAAATCTCTTAATAGAGTAGACCTTAACCAATCTCCACATGATACTCCTAACAGGGTAGATCATCAGAAGTGATCAAAATTGTAAGCCTTAATCAACCCCTTCCATTTTGCAGATAGTGAAGCTTTGTGGGTTTCATCCCCACCACAGTTTTTACCTTCTAATAGGGGTTTTCTACATTACCAAATCTTGTGTCATGTGTCAATACATTTCATGAATGTTTACATGCTAATTGAGTTTATGATTTGATATAACATTCACAAAGATAGAATAGCATATATGGTTGGTAATACAATTGATTACATAAAGGATTAAGGTTAAGTGATAAAAAATTTAAGGGTGTTGATTCACCCCTCCCCTCTCAGTACATACCATTCCATTATTTCCAACACAAATTTGTTGGTGTCTCACATGGTAATCTTGGTCAAGCTGGCATAGGGCGTTGTCTCCATAATTTAGAAGGGACAGAGGTGGTAAGACTCATAAAACCAATTAGTTCTGAGACTAATAATATAACTTAGCTTATGGCCCTTGTGGAAGGGCTTATGATCTATAGGGACATAAAGGTGGAAAAACAAGACTTTTAAGGAGACCCTGCAATCATAATTAATGTGTTGAGGAAAGGATCTATGCCAAATTGGCACCTTAATGCAATACTTACAAGAGCTCTACACTTATTCCAATCATTCAAGGATATAACATTCAACCAAATATATAGAGAAGGAAACTCTCAAGAAGATGAAATAGCTAATAAGGGGGAAGATGGGAACACCATAATATAACGAGGAAGCTTGAAAAGGATCTCAAAACATTGGCAAGATTGGGACAAGTGGGAGAGCATAGGAGACACAACAAAACCAGACAATTGGATGAGGTTGTGGAAGCAATAAAGATAAATATTCACATAAAGGTACAAAATTTATCTGTCTGCATCAACAAGGCAAGACACAGACATCCCCCTCATAATTATGTTCCTTCTAACATCAATGATCTACCAGCTCCTGGTAGTATTATAAGTCTATACCTACCTTCAATAGAGGAAATATATATCCCCACAAGTATAAGGGAGTATATATATATAGATATATATATATATATATATATATACTCCTAAAAATTAAGAACTTTATTTGTGCTAAATTTATGATCATTTTGGGCCTACTTTAGTGTGGTTCCTTTGATTGGGCTTCATATTGTACTTAAATGTACACTTTATCAACATATGGGTCCTTGTTTCTTCCCTAATTCTCCCTAATTTGTGCAAAATAGAGGTAGGATCTTATTTCTAAGCATCCTCCCCTATTTTCCCCCAATTGAAAAATTCCCCCGTCTTTTTATGGTCTTGGAAATCTCTCCCTACATCAAAATTAGTTGACCTTCCAGATCCCGCAAACCTTAAATGCCACACCCTCCAATCAAAAGCAAGCATCTTTTTGGAGGGGTGCAGTTGAACTTTGACTGCACACCCTAGGGGTGAAGTTGAACTTTGACTTTACCCTTAGGTTTTAGATCCCATATTTACCCCTAGTTCTTATATGGTGCATTCACTAGGGTTCTGGATCCATGATCGGTCTGTGTAATTCTGGTTCTAGACACACTATAAAAGGATATCCCTCTCTCTTAATTTTCATTCTATGATATATGACCTATGATATACATGTGCATTCATTCACAAAGGAAACTATTGAGAAAGCAATCAAGTAAAGCATTGGGCATCCAAGTGTAATTTCAAGTAACATTCTATCATTCAAGTCTTCAAGTATTCAAGGTGTCTTCCATAGATCAAGCTTCTTTCCCCATTGAGGCCAAGCAAAGGAGTTTCTTGGAAGGACATTGGAATAATTTATTCATTCTTCAATAATTTAATGGTGATTTACAAAAAATCTTTATAAGGTTTTGTCTTGCATGATTTCCTTTTGGTTTTTGTGTAGAGTCAAAGCTATTGCATCAACATTCTTGGTCACATTCAAAGAGGTAAGATTATCTACATTGCATGATACACTTCATTTTAGATCTAATCTTTTTTACATGTTAGAATTCCTTAATTCATTTCAATTCAAGTTCAATTCCTAAATTGGGGCTTGAGCAAGGAAAGCCCCCCTTCCAAAAACAATTTTCCCTTTCTTTGTGTGCAGGAACAATTTTCAGGATCTGCGGATCTGGAGTCAGGCATTTTTTGGGTCATCCCAGAGATCGGAAATAGAAAGTTCACAGTCTCCAACATAGGGGTTTAGTCAAATCTTGACTTGTACCTAAAAAGTCAACTTTCTCCTTAGAGGCTCAAAATTTCATAGTTGGGAGTTACAGGTGCCAGGGTCCCAGATCCATAACGGTTTCAGTCTGTGACCTCCCGATGGATGGAAATTGTAGTTTCAAGGATCATAACCTCCTAATTACTTTCAAGGTGCACAAATATTTCTTCCTTCTTGCATTTTTCTTTTAGATATGTTATTGCATTAGTCATTTAGTTACTTTCTAGATCTGTACTTGTTCATTAATCAATTAGTCAAATCCATTAATTCCTTAATAGCAAAAATAGGTCTTATCCTCCTCCCTTTGCATCTAGGTTTTGCATTTTCATCCCTTCATCTTAAGTTATGCTAATCAAACTTGGATACAAATAGGTTGGGTTTCTCTATTTCCCAATGCATACCATAGGGCCTTGGTGAGTGATCTCTCTCTCTCTCTCTCTATATATATATATATATATATATGTATGTATGTATGTATGTATGCATGTATATATCTCTATATATGTATGTATGTATATATATTTATATGTATATGTATATATATATATATATACATACACACATGTATATATACATACATACATACATACATACATATATATACATATATATATATATATATATACATTATTGTATAGTCAGAAAATGGAAGCACTTCCATTGTAGAATGGTTCAGCCTTCTAAGTAAGTGGTTTGGGGTCATGTCAAGAGCCTTGAATGGGTTCCTGACTTCGATCTGGCTTTATCCCCCTGTTCTTCCCCATTTCCACTTTTTCCAGCCTCTTTCTAACACCCCAGAATGAAAAACTAGGACTTTGACCTCAGGGTCAAGGTTGACCTTTTTCGGTCAAGGTTGACCTCGACCTTAACCTAGGTCACAATCAACCTTTTTCCAGGCCTGGTGTTCAAATTTTAAAATTTTAGGGTTTCCGGATGTTAGTCTTTGGAAAAAGTTAATTCCCGCTTTCGAGTTGGTTGTGTCGGTCTTCGAAACAACAAATATTAAATTATATTTAATATAGGTCCTCTCCTAGGGGCATGAGTCTAATTGGAATTTAATTCTCCTATGTAGGCCTCTCTAGAAGATTGTGCCCTAGTTTCATATAAAAGGAAGCTTTCTCCTCTCATTTTCTCTAACCACAAGAGCCATCAACAATCTAAGACTTGAT
>MU224963.1:1621572-1634727 GCA_018584345.1 Thuja plicata | reverse complement strand
TCAAACCGTGTCATCTTTACAACAACAACTTGCATCCTTAACTCAATCCAAGTTTAGCATTCCTACATGTGACATGGGTAGTCCTTTATCCTTAGACATTATTCATGCTACTATCCCTTAGCAAGCCAATATGCCTCATCTTGAGAATTAAAATGGTAAAGTCGATCTTGTTACTCATGTTAAAACATTTCAAATCCTTTGTAGTGATTATGCTCATGACGATAGGATTTTAGCTAAACTGTTTGCTAGAATTTTTTGTGATAAGGCTTTGCAATGGTATTTTTCTTTACCTCCTTATTCTATTGATTATTTTTCTAAAGTTTCTAATACCTTCATTCAACAATTTCAAAACAACATTGGTCCACAAGTTTCCTTAACTGATTTAATGCATTGTAAACAAAACATTAAGGAAAAATTGATTGATTTCATTGGTATATTTAAGCATTTGTATGCTTTTATTTCTTATCATGTTCCTGATATTGATATTCAACATATGTTTATTTCAAATTTACAAAAGGATATTAGAGATAAGATTCTGCTTACTAAATTTACCTCTTTTCAACAAATTTGTGCAACACTTCATCATTATCAATTACAAGTGAGTCAATTTGAGAGAAACACTCCAATGGCTCATGTTCCAGTTGATAAAACTGGCACTGCTCCTAATCCTAATAAGTTTCAAAAACCTAACAACTATATCAAGATTAATAAACAGACGAATGTGGTTGATGATCAAGTTGTTGTTGCATCCCACAATGCCACTTCTGCATCCACCTCTTTTCGTATGAATCATACATTTACTCCTCTCTCTAAATCTTTAAATTCTATTATGAGTAGTTTTTTAAGTGCTAATATGATTACCTTGCCTCCTATTTTACCTCTCCTTCCTACTACGATAGCTTCAAAATCCTTTGATTTTAAATATTTTTTCCAATACCATTGCCAGAATGGCCATGATACTGAAAAATGTTATTCTCTAAAGCATAAAGTTCAAGACTTATGATAATTTTATGGTAATGGGAACAAATATATCTCTCCTCCTAATCAAAATCTTCAAATCTATATGAATCCTCTACCTACACATGATACTAATACCATCAATCAACCATCTTCTGTGGATATCGTTTACGATTCGAAGATGGATTATCTTAATCACATTGTTAATCATGTGGAGTGTGTTTTTTTATCTCAACCAACTGTTCAAGATCCTTTGCCTCCACCTCAACTTCAAGTTCCACCTAAACCTCAGAAAAAAACTAAGGATAAGCAACCTCGGGAACTTTCAATTACCTTTAATGATTCTAAGACTATTAAGGCTCCTGATGGTCCCATTTATATTTATGCTAGGATTGCTAAGATACCTACATGTGTTTGTCTTGTTGATACCACATATTTAATAAATGTTATTACTGAGGAAAATATTTTTATGAAAAACCTACAATGTGACTGTTATGATCCATCAGATGCATGGATCCAAACTTGCAATGGTTTTCTCTATCCTACACTTGGTTCTATTAACTTTCCTGTTGAACTTTGTGGCAGGGTTGTAGATACTACCTTCATTGTTATTCCTACTCTTGATGAATTTCAAGTCAAATTTGGTTTGCCTTGGATAACTGCTATGCATGCTATTGCTTCTCCTATTCATAAATGTATTAAGTTCATTCATAATGGACAAGTAAAAATGATTAATCATAGTTTGTATCAACCTTCCAGGCCTAGAGATTGTGCTACTCTTGATTTATTTTGGCCTTCATTACCTAATTCATGTCCTCCTTGCCCTGACAACCTTTTTCGTTCATATCAAGCCTATAAACATCGCAATATAGTTGAGTTAAGCATGCCTCAGATAGATCTTAATCGTGGTCTTTTTCCCACTCCTATACCTCCTTTATCCATTACTGCTAACTCTATTACTCAACTTCCCAGTGTTGCTTCTCAGCCTACTATGAATCTTACCAATCCTCCTATAGAACCTATGAAGGAACCCGTTGTTATTCCTCCTAGTTCTTCACATGTGTCAAACAAGAAAAACATAATAAATCTACAAACGAACATCGTAAGAAGCGTAGAGCTAATGCTAGGGCTCATGCTTTTGTTCTTCAAAATTATTTACCTTCTTTTGACCAACCTATACCTGATGTGTTGAAAGAAGTTAATATTCATAATGATGTTAAGATGAATGAATAGATGGCCCTATTCGCATCTTAGATCCCATTTTAATTAAACTTGATGAGGAGGATAGTGTTGATGATCCTATTGATATTAGTGATGAATATGAGACCATTGATCTTGATACTAACTTACCTCATATGATTTCAACTCAATTGAAAATTACACCTAGTATCAAGCAACACAATTCTCAAGAAGATCCTTGTTCTGAACTGGCTATTATTCCTACTGTATTGGATATAGTGATGCAGAGGGTTTAAGACTCTAGTGATTTCTTTCCCAATTTACTTCCAATCCCTTATAACCATCCAATGGTTACCTCTCCTTGTGTTCTTCTCCAATATGGATCTCTAAGACCCACTCTATCAACTTCTCCTCCTAGGTATAGTTGATTTTTTGAAGACACCAATACTCCTAGGTTCAACTAGTCCAACTAGTTCTTCGATTTCCTAGGCTTCTTCACTAGATCTTTCCCCCTAGAATCCCAAACCCTTGCTTAGGATCTTATCATACATCCCATAGAATCTTGTCTATGTCCTTGGCCCATTAAAAGTCCATTATAACCTTTCCCCACACTTCTAGATACTTTACCAATCCAATTGGCATCAAATTCCCTAGGAAGCCTAATTGGCTTATTTCCTAGTAGGTCAAAATTCACTGTTTTTGGTATAAAGCTCCCAAATACCCCAAAAAAATCCATAGAATACCTTTAAAATCTTCAAGGTATATATCAAATCTTCTAGAATCCAAAATCCTAGCTTCTGAAGGCACCCACAACCCTAGTATTCACCAGGCCCTAGTTTTCAGCCTATTAAATAGGCCTCTAGACCAGTCTGAACAAAATGTCACCAAATGGGTCTTCAAATTTCATTTCACCATCTCCCACATTTTTATCCTTCAAGGAGACTTTTTAGGGCTTCTTTACATGCCTCTAAGTATTTTCCCCAAGATCATGGGTGCTCAAACCAAATCCAACTTCACCCTGTTCAGGCTCACCTATTCCTAACAGTCAGCCATAAGGCTTCACTCTTGGTCTAGAAACTTCATTGAAAAAAAAAAAAAAATGAAAACACAAACCTCATATACAGACTCTAACCCTTCATCCCCTATGGTTTCAGCCATTTCCACCGTTGGATGCTTAGGTTAGAGCCATTTTGGCACTGTGACTCTGTAAATGGGATTTACAGACCAGTGACTTCAAATCTCCTCTAACTCTACTCTACTATAACTTCAAAGAAAAATAAAATATGAAAAATAAATCTATTTTGAAATACTACACCCCCATGGGGTTTGATTTCCTTTCCCAATCTGTACATAGCTATACAGAATGCAGAAAGCACTGTGAATTACAAGAATACAGTCAAAGACATTTGTACAGAGGTTCACAAAATAAGTTTTGCAATAAAAGACTTCATTAACCTTTGAAAATCATCAAATCCATGCTCATATACCAAGCATGAGTGGTTACAACTACTCTAACTTTATTTTGCAACTTCTTGCAAAAAGTTGCAAAAGTTGCTCGAGCAACTTTTGAAAGTTTCTAGCAACTTTTTAGTATTTTTTCTTTTTGACTCTTTTAGTCAACTTGATGCATGAGTTTGACTTCCATGACCATAGTTAGGTTACCTAGGGTCCTTAAAGACACTATAAACCCAAGTTACCCTAAAATAGCAACTTTTCCCTTTTTAGGCCAAATTGACCACAATATCATTTATGAGCTCATTTGGCTCTTACAAACATGGAGATGAACCAAATTAGATCCAACGTAGTGGACCTTATTTTAAATCACACAAAACACCTAAAATAACCCTAAACCACACTAAACACATCAAAATGGGAGGTTCTCTCCACCATACTCCCCTGGGACAAAGAACTCAAGTCCCTTGAGTTAGGAGGTCTTCAATGGTGACCCCATGCTTCAAAATTTCTACCTCTGTCATCCAAGTGGCCTCAGCTTTAGGTAGTCCTTGCCACTTGATGAGGTACTCCTTGTAGGTACCCTTCCTTGTCTTCTTGATCACCTTAGAATCCATTATACTGTCCAATTGTTGTGGGATTGGGGTAGGTAAATCTTTGACCCAATCATCATCTCCTAAATATGTAAGAGTGGTTTGACCTATGTCTGGTGATGGTCCCTTATAGGGATACATGTCACATACCTTAAAGATTGGTGAAATTCCCAAATCAGGAGGCAATTCCACTTCATATGCATTCTTTCCATACTTGTGCAATATCTTAAAGGGTCCTATCTTCTTCATGAGTGACTTGGTAGGTTGTCCCTTGGGAAATATTTCCTTCCTGAGATAAGAAAGTACTAGATCCCCCACCTTGAACTGCAAATCTCTCCTTGTCTGATCTGCTTTGGACTTATATTTCTCTCCTTGCTTTTGTAGGGTCTTTTTGACTTGATCATGTAACTCCTTCATCTGTTCTGCAAATGACTCTCCTTGAGCACTCCTCTTGTCTTGTAAACTGAGATCCCTCAACTTTAAAATCCCTCTAGGATTAGCCCCATAAACTATCTCAAATGGGATTTTACTAGTACTCCTATTAATGGATTCATTATAAGCATATTCTGCTTGCCCTATGATATGATCCCATGACTATCCATGTTGCTTTGTCAAACATCTTAGCAAGTTCCCAAGTGACCTATTTACTACCTCCATTTTTCCATATGATTGTGCATGGTAGGTTGAAGAGAAAGACAAGTTTGTACCTAGCATCTTCCATAGGGTCCTCAAAAAGTGACCCACAAACTTACTATCTCTGTCACTTACTATATTTAGTGGCAAACCATGGATTCTTACAATGTCTTTGAAGAATAGGCCTGTAATATGTGAAGCATCATTGGTTTTCTTGCATGGTATGAAGTTTTCCATTTTTCTAAAATGGTCCACCACAACAAACACACTGTCATGACCCCTGGTTGTCTTTGGTAACCCCAAAACAAAGTGCATACTTAGGCACTCCCAAGGCCTTTGGGGTATGGATAGGGGTTAGTACAATCCACTATTACTACTTTATCCTTTAGCCCTCTGATATATCTGACATTTCTCCACAAACTTCCTAACATCTGACTATAACTTAGGCCAATACTAATGCCTATTCACTTGCTCAAGTGTTTTATCCACTCTAAAGTGGCCTCCCAAGCTTCCTTGGTGTTTCTCCTTCACAATGTTCTCCCTCATTGAACACTGAGGTATACACATGAGGTGTCCTTTAAACAATAGTCCTTCCTGCAACATAAACTCAGTGAATTCCACCTTGAACCCCTACTGGAACTTTACACATTCCTCATAGGCATCTTTGAAGTCATTATCCTCTTTGTAGAGGTCTTTCAAATCATTCATACCCACACTCTGCAATTGTATCTCCTATATAGTTAATACTCTTCGGCTAAGAGCATCTGCTACCTTGTTGCTAACCCCTTTCTTGTGTTTGATGACAAATGTGTATGCTTGCAGAGATTCTACCCACTTAAGATGCCTTTGATTCAGTTTTTCTTGCCCATTCAAGAAACTTAGGGCATGGTTATCAGTGTAGACCACAAATTCCCTTGGTAGGAGATAGTGTCTCCATTTTTTAAGGGCTTTTACCATAGCATACAACTCCAAATCATAGGTGGAGTACTTTTGTTCGGCCCTATTTAACTTCTCTGGGAAGAATGCCACAGGGTGTCCCTCTTGGCTTAACACTACCCCAATGGCTAGCTTGCTAGAATCACAGTCCACCACAAATAGCTGATTAAATTTGGGGAACCTAAGTGTTGGTAATTATTCTATCCTCTTTTTCAACATTTCAAATCCTTGGTCTGCAGCTATAGTCCACTTAAACTGATATTTGACTCCACCTTTTATGGTGTTGAGTATTGGTGCACATACATGACTAAAATTCATCACAAATTTTCCTATAATAGGAGGCCAATCCATGAAAAATCATAACATCCCCTATGGACCTAGGTGTAGGCCATTCCAAAATTGACTTAACCATATTAGGGTCCATCTTCATACATCCATTAGCAACCACAAAACCAAGATAAACTAATTCAATTTTCAGGAACTCACACTTTTCTTGATTGATCATCAAATTATCTTGATGTAGCCTCCTCAATACCATCTCCAAATGATTCATGTGCTCCTCCTTGGACCTACTAAAGATCAAAATATCATCAAGATAAACTATTACAAACTTACCAATGAAATTTGCTAGCACTTCATTCATGAGCCTCATGAATGTGCTAGGTACATTTGTTAGGATAAAGGGAATTACTAGCCACTCATACATCCCTTCATTGGTCTTGAAGGTTTTCTTCCACTCATCACTAGACCTAACTCTGATTTGGTGATACCCTAACTTCAAATCCACCTTGGAGAAATAACATGAACCTCCCAAATTGTCCATCAAATCCTCAATCTGGGGCATTGGGAATCTATATATGATTTTGATCTTGTTTATAGACCCAGATTTAGTATACATCCTCCATTTTCCATCCTTCTTAGGTGCAAGGACAGTTGGTATAGCATAAGGACTCAAACTCTTCCTTATTAGTCCTTTCTCCAACAAATCTTGAATCTCTTTTGCTATCTCTGCATTTTGACTTGGTGTCATCTTATATGCTGCCTTGTTTGGAAAATTTGCTCTAGGTATGAGGTCTATCTGATGACTCACATCCCTCATGGGTGGTAATTCACTTAGTAAACCATTATCCACTATGTCATGATACCTTTCGAACAATGCTTGTACCTTTGGTGGCATGTTGGCTTTCTCCTTGGTCTCTTCCTTTGGCTTCATTATCACTGCACAACAGACCCCTCTCTCCTTCTTCATAGCTTTTAGAAACTCCTTTCCACTCAATAGCATCACATTGGTTCCCACATTCTTCTCTTCATTAGGTTCTTTCAATGGATCCATTTGAAACTTCTTCCCTAGCTTGGTTATTTCATAGTTGTTCTTTTCTCCATCATGAATAGCTTTCACATCATATTGACATGGACATCCTAAAATAAGATGACATGCATCCATGGGAAATATGTCACATAGGACCTTGTCCTTATACTCACCTATTTCAAAATCCACCATGGTTTATTCTTCTACCACTATTTTTTGTCCCTTGTTTAGCCATGAAACTTTATATGGAGTGGTATGAGGTATCCTTCTAAGTTTTAGTTTGTCCACCATCTCTGTTGATACTATATTCTCAGTGGATCCAGAGTCCACTATCACTTTGTAAATCTTCCCATGAGACCTACAAGTTGTCTTGAACAAATTATTCCTTTGAGGTAGTTCTATGGTATTAGGAACTTTCAATAAATTCCTTCTCAACATTAGATTCTCTCCATCTAATACTGGCCCTGCCTTGAAAATGGGAGAAGTAACATTTTGTGTATCATCCTCTTGCACCTAATGATTTATTCTATCCCCCATAGATGATGAGGAAGCCTTTTCAGGACATCTCCCCATTGTATGACCCACTTGATTGCAGTTATATTATCTGCTAGTAAAGACTGCATTGGACCTTCCTTGTGACTAGAATCTACCTCTAGGAGGCCCTCTTCCTCTGTATCCTCCTCTCTGAAAAGACCCTCTATACTGATTACCCCCACTATTATCCATAGATTGATTATCTTCTTGCCTACTTTGGATTTTTCCTCTGCCAAAGTTAATCCTACCTCTAAATCCTCTATTGTTATTACCTCTTCCTATTTGGTGGAAGTCATTCCTCCTCCTAGCCTTATCCTCTTCTCTCAAGGCTAACTGAAAACACTTGTGCATACTGTCAAGATCCATCATACTAATCTCATCCTAAATCCCTTGTCTCAACCCATTGAGATACCTTGCTACATTCTCCATTTCTTCTTCTTGTCTTCTTTCCCTTAGGCTCAATTTATGGAACTCCTCAGTGTAGGGACTTACTATCATCTCCTTTTGTCTCAAGTTTTGCAACTTTTGATACATCTGAATCTCATAGTCAGTGGGTAGGAATCTTGCCTTCATTCTAATCTTCATTCTCTCCCAAGAAACCAACTTCTTCTTACCAATAGCTACCCTATCATCTTGCATCATGTTCCACCACACCAACGCAGATCCTTTGAGTCTAGCCTTTGCATAGCTAACCCTCTTCTCCTCTGCCGCTTCTTTGTAATCAAACTAATTGTCTATAGCCTCTATCCAATCCAATAACTCTTCACCATTCAAGCTTCCATAGTAGTAAGGTATATGTTCCATACTATCTTTATTGATGGACTTGAAGGCATCCAAGAACAACTTTTGTTCTTTATCAATTTCCACTTTTTTCCTTTAGATTCTCCTAACCGATTCTCAGTCTCATCATCATTACTCTCATCTCCCCATTCAATTACTTTCTTCTTACTCCTTGTTTCTGACACACTAGCCCTCTCCAAGAGGCTCTAAACCAATTCCATAATGGCATCCCTACTCATTTCCTTAGGATGCATGTTTTCAACCTCTTGACTATCCTCCCCTTCAAACATATACAAACTTCAATAATTTTTGGCTTTGATACCACTCTGATGTAGAGGGTTTAGGACTCTAGTGATTTCTTTTCCAAAGTACTTCCAGTCCCTTCTAACCATCAAATGGTTACCTCTTCTTGTGTTCTTCTCCAATGTGGATCTTGAAGACCCACTCTATCAAATTCTCCTCCTAGGTATAGTTGATTTGTTGAAGACACCAATACTCCTAGGTTCAACTAGTCCAACTAGTTCTTCAATTTCCTAGGCTTCTTCACTATATCTTTCCCCCTAGAATCCCTAGTCCTTGCTTAGGATCCTCTCATACATCCCATAGAATCTTTTCTATGTCCTTGGACCATTAAAAGTCCATTAGAACCTTTCCCCACACTTCTGGATACTTTACCAATCCAATTGGCATCAAATTCCTTAGGAGGACTAATTGGCTTATTTCCTAGTAGGTCAAAATTCACTGTTTTTGGTCTAAAGCTCCCAAATCCCCCAAAAAACTCCATAGAAGACCTTTAAAATATTCAATGTATCTATCAACTCTTCTAGAATCCAAAATCCTAGCTTCTAAAGGCACCCACAACCCTAGATTTCACCAGGCCCTAGTTTTCAGCCTATTAATTAGGCCTCTGGACCAGTCTGAACAAAATGTCACCAAATGGGTCTTCAAACTTCATTTCACCATCTCCCACCTTTTTATCCTTCAAGGAGACTCTTTAGGGCTTCTGAACATGCCTCTAAGTCTTTTCCCCAAGATCATGGGTGCTCGAACCAAATCCAACTTCACCCTGTCCAGGCTCACCTGTTCCTAATAGTCAGCCATAGGGCTTCACTCTTGGTCTAGAAACTTCATTGCAACAAAAAAAATGAAAACAAAAACCTTATATACAGACTCTAACCCTTCATCCCCTATGGTTTCAGCCATTTCCACCATTGGATGCTTAGGTTGGAGCCATTTTGGCACTGTGACTCTATAAATGGGACTTACAGACCAGAGACTTCAAATCTCCTCTAACTCTACTCTACTATAACTTCAAAGCAAACTAAAATATGAAAAATAAATCTATCTTTAAACACTACACCCCCATGGGGTCTGATTTCCTTTCCCAATCTGTACACAGCTATACAAAATGCAGAAAGCACTATGAATTACAAGAATACAGTCAAAGACATCCATACAGAGGTTTGCAAAATAAGTTATGCAATCCAAAACTTCATTAACCTTTGAAAATCATCAAATCTATGCTCATATACTGAGCATGAGTGGTTACAACCCCTCTAACTTCATTTTTCAACTTCTTGCAAAAAGTTGCAAAAGTTGCTCGAGCAACTTTTTAGCATTTCTCATTTTAGTCAACTCGATGCATGAGTTTGACTTCCATGACCCTAGTTAGGTTACCTAGGGTCCTTAAAGACACTATAAACCCAAGTTGCCCTAAAATAACAACTTTTCCCTTTTTAGGTCAAATTGACCACAATATCATTTATGAGCTCATTTGGCTCTTACAAGCATGGAGATGAACCAAATTGGATACAACCTAGTGGACCTTATTTTAACTCACACAAAACACCTAACATAACCCTAAATCACACTAAACACATCAAAATGGGAGGTGCTCTGCACCATATAGTCCCTTTTGTGAGTTGCCCACCTTCACTAAATGATATAAATCGAGATGGGGAGAGTAGGCGATGTGCCTAATTGGCTTATCCTTCATGGTAGCCCTTTTTGTATTTGCATGTTGTACTGTGATTCTCCCATAATGTTTTTGCTAAATGTTTGTTAGACTCTTTTATACAACCCTTGTTACTTTTTTGGTGCAAGGTGATAAAGGAATCAAACTTCTTGTATAATATCTCTATATGTATCTTTACTCTTCTATATGTTGTTTTCATGTTATGTTGTACTTGTGCTATTTTTCATAAATGTTTTCCATATGTAGTCCACTTGGGTCTGCGACATGGTAGCACTAATTCTTTGTGGTCTCCATGTTGTGGTCTGAAAAGACTCTTCTTCGTAACTCTTGAGTTTTCTTTCCTCCATTGTGATGGTAGTTCTACTTTCTTTGGGGAATGATGTCAATTCATTTGAAATAATATCATATCTATATATACATGTTATCTTATGATCATACTGACCCCACAGTAGGTAGATCCCTTCTGTGTTCTTTGTATTTTTATGTGATATTTCCCTTGATTTCTCTTCGTTTAGGGGGCATCTCATAGTGGAAATGTAATCAGTAGAGTTGTTTATGTTTCCGTCAAATCCATTGCTCCTGTTAAAGTGTTAGCAATGACTTTAATGTGGGGGCATATGCTCTACTCACTTTTTGCACACACACACATTCAAAATATTTTCAAAACTTAAAACTTTTTCCCTTTATTGGTTAAAGACTAATCCTTAAAGCATGGATATTTTACTTTTTAAGATCTCTTGATCCCTCCAGTTTAAATTTACATGGATCTCTTGATCCCTCTAGTTTAAATTTACAATGTTTTGATCCCTTAAGGCCGGAAGGTGTCCTTAAGAAGGGATCTCCCTGATGGGTTGACTAGTGAGTAGCCACATTCACTAGGCGGTTCAACTCCATCTTTCTAGTTGCACTTTTTCTTTGTATGGTTCACAATGGGACATAAGTTCTCATTGGGCGAGGTAACCACACCATCTCTCTCTTTATCCTTAACTAGGTGATGTCTCTCTTATCATGATCTTAGGGTTGATAAAGACTTAAGTCCCTTGGGGGCTTGAGGATTTCTTTGTCACTTTTGATTTCAATAAGATTATCTATTCTTTATGATCTCCTTTACCAAGAGTTTGCATTGATTCCATACTCTTGCTAAAGTGGGGGTAAATGTATAGTTGAAAAATGGAATAAATTACATTGTAGACTGGTTTAGCCTATCGATTAAGTAGTTTGGGGTCATGTCAAGCACCTTGAATGGGTTCTTGACTTGGATCTAGCTTTATCCCCCCATTCTTCCCCAATTCCACTTTTTCCAGCCTATTTCTGACACCCTAGACTGAAAAACTGGGACTTTGACCTCAGGGTCAAGGTCAACCTCAACCTTGACCTAGGTCACAATCAACCATTTCCAGGCCCAGGGTTAAGATTTCAGAATTTTAGGGTTTTCAGATGTCGGTCTTTGGAAAAAGTTAATTCCCACTTCCGGGTCTGTTGTCTCGGTCTTCAGAACAATAAATATTAAATTACATTTAATATAGGTCCTCTCCTAGGAGCATGGGTCTAATTGGAATTTAATTCTCCTATGTAGGCCTCTCTAGAAGATTGTGCCCTAGTTTCATATAAAAGGAAGCTTTCTCCTCTCATTTTCTCTAACCACAAGAGCCATCAACAATCTAAGACTTGATAATCATAATTGTAAGAATTCAAAGACTTGACGAGTGAGATCCAAAGGTGAAGAAGTAATATTTGAAGCAAGCCAAGTAGCCATTGAAGCATTCATCCATTCTCAAGCACTTCTCAAGCACTCATTTTCATCAAGGAGATCCATTGGTGGTTAGTGAAGGATTCAAGCTCAATAGAGCCCTCTTGTTGAAGATTTCTCCATCTACATTCCTCCAAGCCTCTTCCTATACAAAATCCCATTCAAGATTGGTGTTGAAGATCTACAAGAAATTGATTGAAGACATCCTACATTCTACATCCTTTTTGGTGCATACTTACTTGTGGATTCACGGATTTGAATATGCCACAAGGGGTTTTACAAGCAAGGTGAATTTGTTCAATAACTTTGTTTTACTTATGCAATTTCAATTATACTTTGAGGTTAATTCCAAAACTGGGGTTTGACCAAGGCAAACCCCTTCCCCCCCCAAAAAAAATAAACCATTTTTCTTGTAGGTACAGGTTCAGAACAACAGATCGGAGTGCAAATTTGGATACCCTTTTCGGCAAACTTTCGAGATCCGAAAACATAATTTCAGTCTGAGAATTTTAGGTTGATTGTGCGCTAGGTCAGAATAAAAAATTCTGGGTCAATGGTGACATTGACTTGAGGGTACAAACTAGAATTGTGTCAAAACGAAAAAATATTTTAGGGTTTTGTTTGTCTCTGCATTTCTATTCTAGATCTGGTCTCAGATTTTCTAGAAACTGAGTGCAAACCCCTGAAAATAGCATTTTTCATATCTGCAACATTTCAAGGTTAGTACTTTTCTCCTATCCATTTCAATTAAAGTTATTAATCTATCTAAGCCTATCACACATTCAAATAAATAAACAGGTATTTAATATCTTCCTCTTTGCTCTTATTTCCAAATGATTGATTCATTTTTGCATTGATCCTTCATTTTGGGTTAATCAATTTGGATCCTTCATTTGTGTATCTAAGGATAAAAGGAGAGTATCTTATTTACCCCCTACATTTCCAAACATCATTCCTTTAAATGTAATATAGGATAATAACAAACCCTCTAACAACATCTCTATTTTCTTACCTTACACACACACACACACAGATATATATACGTGTGTGTGTGTGT
>MU224963.1:1545899-1597230 GCA_018584345.1 Thuja plicata | reverse complement strand
GTGAGGGTTTAAGAAGCATGGGTGAGGGTTTAAGGTCAAGCTTGAGAACTTTGACTTTTGAGAGTGGGTTGAATTCCTAATCACAAAATTAGGAATGTGACATCATTAGGAAGTGGGTTAGGATGAATTTAAGATTAGAAGCAGGCTTAGCATGGGGGGAATAGGTTGGGATGAGTTTGAACCCAAGGTTAAGGTGGTTGAGGTAGGTTAGGTTAGAGGGAATATTAATGAAATGAATTATATTTAATATATTTATTCATTAATAAGGAAATTAATTATTTAAGCTTTTGATTGCTTTGATAATTAATTAGGACTATAGCCAATTAATTAGATTAATTTAGGCTAGGGATAGGCTTTTGCAAGTGATAAGGTATAATAGGGATTTTATTTAATTCCTTTTAAATTAATTAACTTAGCCATATTTTGATTTGAATTGTTTTGAATTGAACTGATTGGCTTAGGTGATTAATAAAATTTAATGATTAGATCACTTAGGAGATTAAATCTTATTTGAAAGAGTTATGCCAGCTGATTGAAGAGTTTGTCTCGACATAATTGGGGGTACGATCACACTTAGGGAAAATAGGGTCTATAGTCAGAGCAGACCAAATTAGGGTGGTTACATTTGCCCCTCTTTGAATTGATGTGCAAGCAACGCATTGATTCAAAGAAAGTTTTAATGTAGACTTCAAAAAGTTTGAGAATTTCGGTCATGATCGAACAAAATGTCTGATTAGATCAGTCTCGCACTTGATTGAACTAAACTGATAGAATTGACTTTGAACTTGATCGAACAAAGGTCAATAAGAAAATATCTTAAAGATACCAATTTTGAACTTGGTTGTCGTCCAAAGATGTATAATACTAATTTTGAACTTGGTTGTCATTCAAAGTTAGTAGGAAGCTGTCAGAAGCTTAATAAGAATCTAAGAAAAGGTAGACATAGGATATCCAGCATGTGAGAATCAAATCCTTCAATCCAACAATTCTGACTTAGTCAAGGAACTGTCATGCCTTTTAGTTTTTTGATAACAAAGTCATTTTTAATGTTGTTTCGAGCAAGAATTTGATTGTTAATAGTGTGATCATGCCCCCTCAGGAATGAAATTGAAGGAAAAAAAAATCCCTCTATTGAAATGGTGTATCACTTGCAGTGATCGGTTAGGGAAAGAAAGAATGGTTTAGAAGAAGTGAAGGAATGAAGGTGTGTTAAGAGTAAACACGCGGGTACCAAGTTAATTACATTAAAAATGTGAGTTCGATTTCATTCCCGATAGATCAGAGATTTTGGGAATCATTGATTATGTCATTAACTTGGATTTCAGATGAATCAAGAATAGAAATGATTTTGAGCTCAAATCCTTATGTTGTTCTTTCAAATGAATCATGCAATCTCTAAATGTGTCTATATGTAGACTCTTAGGACTGTCACTAATTTGTATACATTGTTGCATGTTTATCATCATTGGGCGTTTTTCAGAATGGATACCACCTGATAGTACAACAATCACTAATACCCACTGATATTATGAAAGTATGAATACTATGTTTGTTGGATGTAATGTCAGAAATAGACTTAGGCATCAAGGCATAGAAGCCAGGATAACAAGTTAGTCACTTTCCTTTTACTATATCAGAATCTATGTAAGGTAAGATATTGAACCCACAATGACCTTGAAAATTCATATCCTTGGGTACATTATGTTTCATACACCTTAGTGAGAATCTGAGTTAGAAAATAGACAAGGAAATTGTTTCAACCTCACTGTAGTTTACACATAACAAAGATTGAGATATATGCGATTATCCACTCATGTTGGCAGCTCTTACCATAAACATCCAAGTTAGGCAAAATTTATAGGATCATTTTGGAATAATCACCATACGCAGAAAACTAAGAAAATGTTATGCCCCCTGTCCTTGCGAATCTTTGGCTTTGTGCAGACATCATGGAGTAACTCGGAAGACATAACAACCATCAATTGAGAATCAATCAAAGAAAACTCATAACTGCTTAGATGCCCATAGTTAAAACATCATTGGTACATAAAAGAGTCATAATTAAACCAAGGTCAAACTGTGTGCTTAAGTAGTATTTGAAAAATACTATTGATTCATTTGTCAAGCACAGTAGAGATTCATCAATAAGAATTTGGAATTTAAGCAATATGTGTTCCATGTCTATGTATAACCTTGTCTTTGTTTGCAATCCAATGTAGTGCTTAGGAACACCGTTTATGTGAGTGCAATGTTTGTGCCAGATAGGTGGTTTTTGAAAGACACATCCTTGTTTTGTGAAAGTGACAGTTTGGTGCAAGTATCAAGAAGCATTGTTTGGGAAGGAAAAATATCTTAGGATGACTTAACAGATGCAACCTAACATGCTAGCAAAGATGCCCCCAGTGTAAAATGATTTGTTCCCTAAGACAGAAATGCAGACAAATCCCAAACAAGGATAAGATATTTGTAAGGAAACAAAGTCAACCCATAGTATAGGTGTAATTTTGAAGGCTTAGTATTAGCAATGTTTTGATAGATAGAGTGTAGAGTACAAGTGACACCTAATTTTCAGGTTTTCACCACTTGGCAAAACTTTTTATTCTTTTTGCTACCAGGATGCCTGTTTTACCAGATTTTCATCAAGGCACTTTTCTCTTTTTCAATTTTTTTTCTATTTTTTCTTTTTTGAATGTTTTTGTAGTATCAAGGTGCCTATTTGCCAGGTTTTCACCAAGGAAACCTTTCTTCAAGATTTTTCCACTATTTTTGTATTTCTTCAGGAACAATTTTCTAATTTTTTTGGTATATTCGAAGATTTTCACTGCATAGGCTCTGGTAGCCAGACATCAACATAGAACTGCTTCAAATGTAGAGTATTGATAGGATCTAGAAGGACATCTCCCTTAGGTGTAGCGAGCTAATAGGCTCCAATACCAAAAGTTACAGAAATGGCATAGGGTCCCAGCTAGTTAGGTTCAAACTTTCCCTTTTGTTCTTTGTTAGGCTGGTTCTTAGGATTCTCTTTCAGAACGAGATCCTTCACTTGAAAGTTTCGTGGTTTGACCTTTTTATTGTACCCTTTTGACATGTGTGTTTGGTACACTTTTAGATGATCGAATGTCTATTGCCTACGCTCATCAAGTAATTCTAGTGCATTCACCCTATCGATGAGGTATTGTTCATCAGTAACAAGACCTTGTGAAGATACCTACAAAGATGGGATTTCAACCTCAATAGCTAGTACTTCCTAAGCACCATAAACTATGGAAAATGGTGTGGCTCCAGTTGGTGTTCTTATTCTTGTTTTGTAGGCCCAAAGTGCCAGATTTAGTTGTGAATGCCAGTCCCTGCCAGACTTACTCACAGTTCTATGTAGGATCTTAAGAATATTCTTATTAGATGCTTTAACCTGTCCATTACCTTGAGGATAATAGATTGAGGAGCAATTTTGAGTGATGTGAAACTGTGTGCAAAGGTCTTCAATATCTTAGTTTTTAAATTGGCCACCATTGTCTGTTACAATTGAAGAGGGTATCCCATATCTACAGATAATGTAGTTCAAGATGAACATAGCCACCTGTTTGCCAGTGGCTTTGATTAGCAGCACAGATTTGACCCACTTTGTGAAGTAATCAATGGTTGTAATGATTAACTTGTGTCCACTTGAAGAATTAGGATATATTTGTCCAACTAAGTCAAAGGCCCATTGCTGAAATGGCCAATGTGTTATGAAAGGTATGAGTTCTCTGGCAGGAGCATGGATGATATTTCCATGTGTTTGGCATTTATGACATGTCTTGGAAAATTGAATAGCATATTTTTCCATTGTAGGCCAGTAATAGCCTACTCTGAGCAGTTTCTTAGCTAATGAAAATCCATTTGAATGTGATCCACATACACCTTCGTGGACTTATTTTAATGCGTGATCTGACTCTTTGTGTTCTAAACATCTAAGAAGTGTACCATTGAGACCTCATCTATATAATTTATTAGTAATAAGGACATAACGTGATGTTGTCCTAATCAAGGCTTGTTTCTCATTTCTAGATAGATCATTGGGAATAGTTTGGTCAGTTAGGTAAGCAATGATATTAGTATACTGAGATTGGTCTTGGGCATTCAAAGAACAAATTATTGGGTATTTAGGTGTATCAAAGGCTGGGTAGGATAATTCTTCCACCAAGAATTCATAGAGGAATTGATGTTCCTCTAATTGTAACATGGAGGCTAGTGTAGCCATAGCATCTGCAGCTTTATTCTCTATTCTAGGTACTTGTTGGAATGTGACGAAGACAAAGTATTTCTTTAGCTCATCAACCAGTTGCTTGTAGGGCATCAAATTCTCATCTTTTGTCTGATAATCTCCATTTACTTAATTGATAATGAGCTGGGAGTCACCATACACATGTAACTCTACAATTTTCCACTCCATAGCAAGTTTAAGACCATTTACCAATGCTTCATATTCAGAAATGTTATTTGTGCATGGAAACATCAATTTGTAGGACTTGGGTATTTTGTAGCCTTGAGGAGTTATGAATAGAACCTCTGCTCTAGAGCCTTGTTGCGTGAAGGAACCATCAAAGTACAATTCCATGGATACTTAGTTAGATACATGATTGTCTCATGTGGGAACTCAATTCTTAAAGGTGCATCATCTTGGAGTGGTGAATCAGCTAATTGATCAACAAGGACTTGTCCTTTAATAGCTCTTATGTCCACATAATCAATATCAAATTTGCTCAGAATGAGGACCCACTTTACCAAACATCCTGTTAATGTTATTTTTCTTAAAAGGTACTTCAAAGGATCTATCTTTGCAATGAGTTACTGTATGTGATAGCATGTAATGTCTTAATTTTTGTGATGCGAAGACAACTGCTAAGAAAGCTTTCTCAATAATGTTGTAATTGAGCTCATAAGATACTAACATTCTACTGATGTAGTAGATTTCTCTTTCCTTTTTAGTTTCATCCTCTTGTGCTAGAAATACTCCCAGTGATGTGGTTGTAGCTGAAATATATAGGAGTAATGGCTTTCCATGGATGGGTGCCATAAGGATAGGAGGAGTAGCTAGGTACTCTTTTAATTCTCTGAAGTTGGCTTCATAATGTTCATCCCATTTGAAGGTGACACCTTTATCTAGAAATTTGGTAAAGGGTTGTGCTTTATCTGCAAGTTGTGACATGAACCTCCTGATTGACTGGAGTTTGCCTTGTAATGTCATCATTTGACTAATGTTACATGGAGGATTCATTTCTAGTATAGATTTGACTTTTCCAGGGTCTACCTCAATGGCTTTCGCTGAAACAATAAACCCTAAGAGCTTTCCTGATTGGACCCCAAAGCCACATTTCTTTGGATTGAGCTTGAGTTGGAATTGCTCCATGCTATCCAATATTTTTCGCAAGTCTTCAATATGAGTATTCCTTTCTTTTGATTTAGCTAAGGTATCATCCACGTAATCATCCATGCTTTTATGCATCATATCATGGAATATAGTATTCATAGCTCTTTGTTATGTTGCACCTACATTTTTTAACCCAAACGACATAACGTTCCAGCAAAAGGTTTCCCATGTGCATGTAAATGTGGTCTTCTCTTGATCTTCAAGAGCAATTTTAATTTGATTATAGCTTGAGAAACCATCCATTAGTGAGTACACTTGGTATCTTGTTGTGAGGTCTGTGATCATATTAATGTTAGGCAGTGGAAAATCATCTTTAGGACATGCCTTGTTTAAATCTTTGAATTTTGTACAGATCCTAATAGATTTATCTAATTTAGATACTGGGACCACATTGGAAATCCATCCTGTGTAAGCAATGACTCTAATGAATCCAGCTTTCAATAATTTTTCTAGCTCTGCTTTTACCAGTAGTGTAACATGAGGATGCATCTTTCTTAGTTTATGTTTCACAGGTTTAATTCTAGGAGCTATAGATAAATGGTGCATTATCAATTCAGGATCCAGCCCAAGAATATCTGTGTAAGACCATGCAAAGTTGATCTTTTTCTCATTCATGAACTCAGTGAATTGTGTTTTCTCCTCATCTAACAAAGATTGTGCTAGGTGAACAATTTGAGGAACTTCAGTTGTGCCCAAGTTAACTGGTTGTGTTGGCTCTATTAGAACTGAAGATCCTTCCTAAAAGTGCTCAGGGAGGATATCAAGGATCTCATCCTTTGGCACCTCTAAGAGGTTTTCACCATCAGATACATCTTTTGTTTTTACTTTTGTAGAATATGACACTACCACAAGGTGGTTTTCACCGTCAGTTCTTTTCTTCTTTTTATTTTTCAATTTGTGATTGAGAAATTTGATATCCTCCTGTGACACGTTCATGCCCCTTGCATTGGTGGAAGAAGGGGAAGGTTTACAAGAATTTAGGTAGCAAGCCAAAGTGTAGTCATTAGGGAAGTATAGGATAGGAGTAGGATCTGTATTAGTCCAATCAATTAGGTCTAGGTTTATTAAAGACAAGGAGTCAGATCTTGGGAAGGACAGCATCGCACCAGCATTAAGACTATTAACTGACATGACATGTTCTGTTAAGTCTATCTCATTGATGTTTAGATCAATAAGAATCAGATCATAATTAGCGAAGTTGTTGTTAGTTGTATGTGGACCGAACTCTAGTGACTCATCAGTGGAACTTTCATCTTTATCTCTCCGTAAAAGGAGGCTCCTAGCTTGTAGCCTCTGAATTTCTTCCAGGTCTAGGAAAATACTAATTTCTTCATCAATGAGTAGGGGAACGGATACATCCTCTGCTAGGAGCAGTGTTAGAATTCTCTCTGTGTTTAGATGGAGTTGAAAACATGTGAATCACATCTATTTCAATGTCCTCTATGGCAACAGATAGATCATCCCACTCATAATCATGGGAATCTGTTATTTCATCATTAGACATGTTCAAGAATTCAACAATAGTTACCTAATGTATTCTATTAGCCACATGTAGATCAAAGTGTGGTAAGTCGAGGACATATGAAACTATGACTAATTTCCCCCAGTTAGGATGTAAATCTTGTTGTCGAGGTGTGTCTTCAGTAGCTGTTTCTATCAATGGTACCCCTGGATTGTCTTTTGTTGTTGCTTCTATCTCTTGAATAGTAGCTAGTGTTAACAAAGGGATATGAGTGTTTTGTGGTACCTCAAAGCTTGGTACATATCATTCTCTTTGATATTCAAGATTTGTTGTGCCAATATGTAATAATATCTCATAGGACCATTGTTCTAGTTCTATTTCTTCTTCTTCATCACTCCCTTTGTTAGAGATTGGACTATCCCTTGAAGAAGGGTTTTCAGATTTATTATTGAAACCTAGCCCTGTTTTATCTTTGGTACCCCTAAATTCTAGGTGTATAGGCTCAATAAGTCCTTTTCATTTGTCTCCTAAAGGTCCTTTTCCTTTATATCCCATTTTTTTGAGGAGATCGTATCCTTTACCATACTTTATATTTCCACATGTTTTACCTCTGTTTCCTTGGGTTCCCCCTGGTAAATCCAGACCAAGACTATTTGTTCTTCATTTTCATCCCCTTGGGAGGTAGATGCTTTAACCATACCAGTTGCTTTGTGAATATTTGGCATTTTAGAGGTAGTGGGTGTGAAAGATGGGGAAGGTTTCCCATAGGATCTTGGTGATATTGGAAGTTCTGTTAATGATGGGGTCATGTCCAACTTGTATTCTCCCATGCTAGCTTCTTCAAGTTTTAAGGTCTTTCCAAAGCCTTTCATAACCATGTCTTTGGAGTCTCAGGAACAATCTCTTTTGGAGCTTCCTTGTTATGCGGGACCATACTACCTGCCTTGATATTGTTGCAAGTATAATTGGCATCTGCAGGAATTGTCACTTCCACCCCATTATGTAGGGAATTTGATACATTGGTGGTAAGTAGATGGTACAGCTTGCATTTCATGGATCCAAGGTCTCCCTAACAATATGTTTTAAGCCAAGGGTAGATCCAGAACTTGACATATGAAATTTCTTTCAACCGGTCCAATTCTGATGGGTAGAACAATGAGACCTTTAGAGGATCTTTCTTCTTCATCATAAGCCTTTATAGTGATTTTGCTTCTTGAATCAATGGTTTGTTCTGAGAGACCCAGTTTCTTGATTAGATTAAGGGTACAAATATTCAACCCTATGCCTCCATCTATCAATACACGTCTAACATGGGATTTATTAATGAGGACTTCAATATGAAGGGGTAGATTATGCAGATGTGTCAATGATTTATCATCTTCTTTAGAAAAAGAGAGGTAATGTGGCGCTGAGATGTGATTAACCATTTCTTTGAATTTGTCTACATCAAGGTCCTTTGGCACATTTGTGGCATGTAGGTATTGTTCAAGAATTTCCCTATGCACCGAGGAGATTTTAAGCAACTCAAAAATGGAAATTTGAGCAAAGGTTCGTTGCAATTAATCCAGCAAGTTATACTTTGCTGTAGAAATAGTAACTGTTTGTTTTGATGTTGGCTTGGGGATAGTGACAATGGGTATTTTGGAAGTTGTTGCTGGTTTTGATGAGGAATTGGGTCCTTTAATCGTGACTTGTGCTTGACTTCGGGTCGCCGTGTTTGATTGGGAAGATGTGTTTTGAACACCTTTGATAGTGACCAAATTAATTGATTCAGTTTTAATGTATAGCATGTTGATTACATTATAATTTTTAGATTAGGTGTAGTTCACTTCATTTCCTTTTCCTTTAGATGCCTCCCATTTCTCATAATTAGGGAATGGCTTGTTAAATTCTGTATGGTCTTCATTAGTGGTGTGACCTTCCAATTTGATCTTGCCTCCTTCAATAAGGTCTTGGATAACATGTTTGAGTTTAATAAAATTATTAGTCTTGTGTCCTTTGTTTTTGTGAAAGACACAATAAGAATTTTCATCCCACCACCTTGGTTTGACTTCTGGTTCCCATGGTTTGGAATCTGAGATCGTGAGAACTTTGTTGTCTAACAGTGTCTTCAAAACAATTTCAAGAGGTTCTCCCAAAGGAGTGAATGTTCTTTGAGGTTTGGAAGTCCATGGCTGACCTTTTTTGTTCTTGTTGTTTGCTTTAGGTAGGGAGGTTGTTACCTTGGCATCTTTACTTGCTTGCATGCTATTTTTCAGATTGAACACTGCTGGTTTAGGATTAGCATTGGACGCATCTACCACTCCATCGTTAACAACATTTTTGTTTTGTTTCCACCATTTAGACTTGTTGTTGGAGTTGGTAGTTATGTTTTTACTTTGGAGAGTGCTTTCTCCCTTTTTAACCATGAATTCTTTGATACAGATGGAATTCTTGATCATCCTATCAAAGCTGGGGGAATCTTGCATTTGCAATGCATAATTCAACTCAGGTATCAAGTTATTAACAAAGATCTCCATCTTTTTGGATTCAGGAATAGCCCTTGAATACCTTGCAAATATTTTCCTCCACCTTTGTAGAAAGTGTGTAAAGGATTCATTGGTCCTTTGTTTAGTGTTACATAGATCCATCATAGTCACATCGTGTTGTATATTGTAGGATTA
Organism: Thuja plicata; assembly: GCA_018584345.1. NCBI lineage: Eukaryota > Viridiplantae > Streptophyta > Pinopsida > Cupressales > Cupressaceae > Thuja > Thuja plicata. The sequence goes on along the minus strand of MU224963.1, from coordinate 1,587,695 downwards.
ATGTTGGATAAATCGTTGAATTAACTTCTCAAAATTGTTTACCTTAGGTGTAAGCTTTGAGAACCACTCCATGGCGTTTCCACCTAGGCTTCCTAGAAAGAGCCTCATTAGGTATGTAGGTTCATGCATGTACTCTATTCTTAGAGCACAAAATTCTCTCACGTGGTCATGTGGGTCGGTCTCTCTTGTATATTTGTCATATTCTGGCCTTGCCATGTTGGGAGGACATGGGACCATATTAATACTCTTATCAAAAGGAAAAGGAAAAATGAAGTCCAAAGAGTATTTTGTCTTAGGTTTAGCCTTCTCCTATTTGAGATTTGCAAGCTCAGTTTGCATCAAGGTTAGTTGTTTGGCGAGAATAGAGATAGGAGTTGATACCTCTTTTTCTTTCAGCTGTTCAACATCATAATCTTTAGGTAATTTTACGCCTGTGGAAGCTAGATGGAGAAAATATTTCTCTTTGTCCTCGCCAATTATCTTTTCCAATGTCTTTTGCAATTTCTTTCTCTGTTTGAATTTATTGTATTCTTCTTCAGTGATGTCTTCCTCACTGTCTGAACCAAACAAAGGATGGTCAAAGTGTTGTTCTTCATCACCATCGCTATCTTTGTGTTTTTGGTTTTTATCATTGTCATATTCCTCAAAATCCTTACTCCATTTGTGAGTACGTTTTCAATTTCTGGAGAATCTAAATCGAACAGGGAACTGCGAGATGTTTCTCCTTGTTGAAAGTGTAGTGATCTTGGAGGTACTTCTGATTATTTAGAAGTGTACTTGTTGCGTATTGTGTTAACCATGTATTTGTATCTCAACTTCATCAAAGCTTCCCAATAGTGTCAAGTAGAGTCTCAAATCATTCAAGTGAGTGTGTCTAGGTAGAGGTGTCACTTGTGTTTTGGTGGAAGTAAATGATTCCAGTGTCAAAGGGTTAGAATGCCTTGATAGTGAGCTGGGAATCAAGTTGCTTTGAAAAGTGGATAGACCACACATATTGAGACTGATTGTGAGAAACTGACAGGACATGCAAGGTAGAGGTTTGAAAAAGTGTTTTGAAACAGTAACCGAGAGACCAGAAAAAGCAATAGGGACAAACTAATGAGCCAAAAGGGTGTCCAAATAAAATAACTTTCTCTGAGAGGCAACTATGCAAGTGCCCACTATCCTAGATGTGACACTCTGTGTGTGAGATTTTGCAAAACCAAATGCGAGCCTAAGTATACGGGATGCGATCTTTCTCCCTAAAAGTGATGCAAGTTTTACCAGATGCGATCTTGCACACTGCATGCGAGCTTGAATAACCAGATGCAAGCCAGGATTGACCAAAAATGACTGTGTGTTGTTCTGGAAATTTGGTGTCTAATTTGTCCTGATGTTCATGCAAATTTGTATGATAATAGGTTGTTTTTGAGTCTTTCCAGTGAGTGAAAAGTATAGCATGTAGCCAAAGGACTGATTTTTGTTGCTTGTTTGGATGATTTATCTTGTTAGTGAACTTTCAAACATGTCAAGCAGATTTGCATTATTAGGGGTGAACAGACACATTCTTACACCCTATTTCTAGGTAGAGGATGAAAAACCTTGCTCGTTGACTTAGGTACACACTCAAATGCTAATCAGAATATGGCCATCACCAAGCATGCAATGGCTCCAGTCATGATGCATTAGTCGACTCCAAATGCAAGTGAGGGCACGATATGATGAGTATCTTGGGGAAATTACCTTTTTCCTTGCACAAGGATTATCACCCTTTCGAGGATGAATCAGGTAGTCTTGACTATAAAGTTCATTGTTTATGATGGGGCAATCCGTTCAAAACTGTCTCCCATAGAATTGCACAAAGAACAAGTCAGGCATATAGCCCTATGAGTACTCAAATAGGTGTAGTCTCACAAGCAAGATTCAAGCGGCTCCACTCTACACATACCCAAGCATGTTCAAGGAATGATGTTGAAATTTTGAGAACAAAACTGACTCCATCTTTTGAGGCTTTGGCCTACGAGGAAGAAATTATTTATAGTGATTTGGAAGGGTTGGCATAAAACCTATCCTCACTTGGGTTGTTCCCGTGAGATTTTGTCCTCAACCGGCAGGCCCTCTATTGTTAAATAAGCATACAAAGGATTGGAAAGCGTAGGATTTCTAGATTTCCAATTCTTTAAAAGAAGAAGAGCATACTCTCCTAGTCCATGTCATTTTCTCCCAAAACACTCCAATCAATGTTCATTCCCTCAAGCTATTTGAACTCAATTTAAATATTCCTAAATTATGAAAACATAGTACTTTGAAAGAAAAGTTTGATTGTTTAGTTTCCCCAGAATTAGGTGATTTGCTTGTTCAATTACTATTTCCAAAATTTTAGACAATGAAGTTGTTCAATTATCCCATAAAATTTAATGCTTTGTGTTGTTCAATTACTTTACCAAAATGAAGTTAAACAGTGAGTTTGTTTGCCTTATCCAGTTACCTCAAATTCCTTTCAAATTTTAAATCGATGTTTGATTTTTTTATTTTCCTTAAAGGAAAAGAGCATACTTATCTGATTGATTTTACAAATGAGTAGAAAAATATTATTAGTGTGAAAAACAAAACAAAAATGGAGGTCAAGACAAGGGGATGGCAACCTGCAAAACCACACATTAGGAATCCTTTTCCAACTCTTTTAGTGCTGACAGCAATTTGCAAACATAAGTTAAGCTGTGAAAATATCAGAGACAACAAATATTCAAGTATTAGTGGTTAGATTTTCCAAATTGTAAGTTCAAAGACCATATGTGATCCTAGATTTCCTAAATATGATTGTGTTTACCAGATGTGATGCAATATCCCAAAAGTGATGAAATGCATACCAAATGCGAGCCTTTACCAGAAACAACTTAGGATATCCAGGATGTGAGCCTAGATTCTGCGATGCGAGGGCGTATCCTGGATGCGAGCCTTTATCACCAAAAATGAGCCTGTACTTGAAACCTGTGAAGACAAATTAGTGAAAATGGATGCAAACTGAAGCAAAATCTGAAATCATGCCCCACAGTGGGTGCCAGAAATGTATGTGTGATTTTATGCACCTGTTAAGAAAGACACAACACTTCAATAGGTCATTATATTAGTGAAAAGCATAAAAAGCAAGGATTTCATCTAAATCACTAAAACCGGTCTATTGCTTCCTATCTAGGAGGAGTTTGAAAAATGCAATAATCATGCCCTCAGATTATGCACAAATTAGTTACATATACAACCTAAGAATGAAATATTTGAGTAAAAACTAATCTAAATGTTCAAGAAACATGTATATTAGCTCTAAAAATGAAGATAATAACAATGAATAATAACAAAGCTAAGATGCAACATGATTTCATAATAATCTGAACAGCATAACAATGCTTTCAACTCTGAAAATTAAGGGCCATTTGTGCTCAAAATTCATCCTATTTATAGAAGAAATGTGGAGAGAGAGAGGGGATAAGGCCATTAATGGAGGTGTTAAAACCTTCATGGTTGTGTAAGAGCATTAATGGTGGAAGGCATTCATGAGGCATGGTGGAAGGAATATGCATTAAATGAAAGCATTTAAGAGGCATGGTGAGGGTTTAAGAAACATGGGTGAGGGTTTAAGGTCAAGCTTGAGAACTTTGACTTTTGGGAGTGGGTTGAATTCCTAATCACAAAATTAGGAATGTGACATCATTAGGAAGTGGGTTAGGATGAATTTAAGATTAGACACAGGCTTAGCATGGGGGGAATAGGTTGGGATGAGTTTGAACCCAAGGTTAAGGTGGTTGAGGTAGGTTAGGTTAGAGGGAGTATTAATGAAATGAATTATATTTAATATATTCATTCATTAATAGGGAAATTAACTATTTAAGCTTTTGATTGCTTTGATAATTAATTAGGACTATAGCCAATTAATTCAATTAATTTAGGCTAGGTGATAGGCTTTTGCAAGTGATAAGGTATAATAGGGATTTTATTTAATTCCTTTTAAATCAATTACCTTATCCATGTTTTGATTTGAATTGTTTTGAATTGTATTGATCGGCTTAGGTGATTAATAAAATTTAGTGATTAGATCACTTAGGAGATTAAATCTGATTTCAAAGAATTATGCCAGTCGATTGAAGAGTTTGTCTAGACATAATTGGGGGTATGATCACACTTAGGGAAAATAGGGTCTATAGTCAGAGAAGACCAAATTAGGGTGGTTATAGGTACAAAATAGAAGCCAACAACATTTGGTTGATCTCTATTCAAAGGGAAAAGCTATCGACAGTTCTACTCCAGGACCCTCGTCTTGTCAAAAACCAAGATCTTCTTAAAGGATTCCAAATCAAAACACACCATTTATATATCAGTCAATACCCTTGTGTAATGGATAAAAATGCAGATATGATGATGAGATATGTGTGATGATTTTGGAATGGTATTGAGGGAAGATAATATTCTCCTCCTAGCCCCGAATTTCACCAAGGAAATATCCACTTTGATCAACCATAAAAAAATGGTTAATGCACAAATGCATTAATCGGTTAGAAATAAGAAGAAAAAAGAAAGCCTTATATTCTCATATTATGGATGAAGAGTATATAATAGATTTGAATTGATTAAAACCTTAATTGAAATGAATTGAAGACAAGTACTAACCTCAAAATATAGCAGATCTGGAAAAGCCTATTTTCTGATGTTTGTGTTGAGTTTCGGGAAATTCTACAACCGGATCTGGAACAGAAATGTAGAGACGGACAAAACCCAGATATGTTTTTTATTTTCTGAGCGAGGTCAACCTTGACCTCTTTATGGGGGTGCAATTATACCCCAAAATGTCGACCTCAACCTGCACTGCTCTAACAGAAAATCTATTCGCGGATCCTGAAAGTTGGTTGAAAAGGGTATCCAAATCTGATCTAAAATTTATTGTTTTGTACCTGTACCTACAAGAAAAATGGTTTTGTTTGTTGAGGGGAGGGGTTTTCCCTAGTCAAACCTCAGTTTTGGAATTAACCTTATAATATAATTGAAATTGCATAAATAAACAAACTAAATGGACGAATTCACCTTGCTTGTATAGAAACCCTTGTGGAGGAATCAAATCCTTGGATCCACAAGTATGTATTCTCCAAATTAATGTAGAATGTAGAATGTAGGATGTATGATGTCTCAAATCAATTGATTATAGATCTTCAACACCAATCTTGAATGGATCTTGGAATAGGAAGAGGCTTGCATGGATGTGGATGGAGAAATCTTCAACAAGAGGGCTCCATAAAGCTTTGAATCCTTCAATGGCTTCCAATGGATCTCATTGATGAATTGAATGCTTGAATTTGCTTTAATTCTTGAGAGAAGATTATTTCTTTGATGGATTATTAGCTTGCTTCAATTCTTGCTTCTTAGCTTGTCTTTCACACTTAGATTTCACTTAGAAAAAATGAGAGGAGAAAGCTTCCTTATATACCAATCTAGGGCACAATCTTCTAGAGAGGCCTACGTAGGAAAATTAAATCCTAATTAGACCTATATCCCTAGAATTGGACCTATATTAAATATAATTTCAAGATTCATTTCCTCGAAGACCGAAGCAGCCGACCCGGAAGCGGAAATTAAATCTTTTTGAAGCCCGACATCCGAAAACCCCAGAAACTTGAAATTTGGACCCTGGATCAGGGTCGAGATCGACTCTGACCTCGTTCAGGGTTGAGGGAGACCTTGACCTAGGTTAGGTTTGAGTTTGACGTTGACCCTGAGGTCAAGAACTTCAAATCTGTAGATCAGGATGCTAGTAACAGGCTGGAGAGAAGTGGAAAATGGGGGAAAACAGGGGAAAAGATAGATCCAAGTCATAGACCCATTCAAGGCATTTGATATGACCCCAAAACACTTACTTGGAGGGCTAAACTAGTCCAAAATGGAAGTGCTTCCATTTTCCAATGATACACCATGTTTGAAACATCAAGCCATCAACATCAATCAAACCATATTTAACATCAAGGCACGTCAACCATGTCAACATATGACTGGGGATCTAGCCAAGGTAAACAAAGCCACAATACTATCATTTTTTCCTTGATTGAAGAACCTACTCAAGAGGAAATTAGAAGGTGTCAATAGAGAAAACACTTTCAAAAGATGATGCAAACCCTCATGCAACTAGACAAAGATAAGTACTTCATGCACCTAGCAGCTGCAGGGGTTAAACTTCCTCCCAACTTTGATATTGAAGGACTAATACAACACGAGGAAGAATCTCCTATCACTATTCTCAATCAATAGTTGCAAGATATGAGGTATGAACTTAGAGAACTGAAGAAAGCGAAGTAATGATACTCTAAAAAATATTCACTAGAGTCTATATTTCCCCTCTCATTTGCTAAGAACTTACACATGCCACCATTTCCTCCCAAAGTATGACAAGTACAATGGGGATGGTGACCCTAAAGACCATGTGAGATATTTTTGTTCCCTTAGCATGGAGTTTATGCATGAAAGGATATTCCTAATGAGACTATTCCCTCAGAGCCTCAACGGCCAAGCCTTGGAATGGTTCACCAAGCTCTCACCAGGCGTTGACACATTTGATGAGCTTGTGCAGAAGTTCATCCAACACTATTCCTACAAAATATTACACATGGTCACCATGTTGAATGTATGTAACACCAAATAGCACAATAGTGAACCTTTTTTTAAATTCTTTCAAAGATGGAGAAAAATGTTTGCAAGGTATCCTAGACAAATCCTGAAAATAGAGAAAATAGACATCTTCATTAACAACTTGGTACTTGAGATGAGCTATGCTCTCCAAATGCAAAAGTATAGTAACTTTAGTGAATTGGTGGAAAGTGTTATCCAAATTGAAGAAGTTCTTGTGAAGAAAGGTGAGATCTCCTTATACAAAGACACTAAATCCTCAAACAATCTTAATAACAATAATGATAAAGACAAGCACAAATACTAGAACAAGAACAAGAATGTGGTCAATGACGGAGTCATTGATTCATCTAATTTCAAGCCCAAGGAATTGATATTCATTCTATCTAGTAGCATCTATGTTGCTAAGAACAATTCAAATGTTTCATCAATGTAAAATAATAACCAAGACGCACAAAAGGACAAAGTGCCATGGATACCCAAGCCCAAGCATAACTTTACTCCTCTAGGAGAACCCCTTGAAGCAGCTGTAAAGGAGAAAAATGATGTTTATAGAATAAGAGTGTTTTGATACTAAAATCACTTATCACCTTACATTTAATGTTTAGAGTGGAGGGATAAATAATACATTCCCCTTTATTCTCAAATACACAAAGGAAGGATCCAAATTGATCAACCCAAAAAGGATCATTGCATAAATGAATCAATCTATTGGAAATAAGAATAAAGAAGGAGATCCTAGGTTTCCCTCTTAAAATGTGTATGAGTGGGTGTAAATGTGTGATAGATTTAGAATGATTAAGGATTTGAATTGAAATTAATGATAGAAAAGTACTAACCCTAAAATATTGTAGATCAAATAATGTTGTTTTCTGAGGTTTGTACTCAGTTTCTGGAAAATCCAAAGTATGATCCGAAAAGGAAACGCAGAGATGAACAAAACCCATAAATATTTTTTTGATCCGATGTCATCTTGTGAAAAAGGTTGACCTTGACCCAAAAATGTCAACCTTGACCCAATAATGTTGACCCTGACCTGCACAGGTCCAACAGAGAATCTTTTCACGCCGTCCGAAAGAAAGCTGAAAAGGGTATCCAAATCTGGGTTCAAATCCACAATCCCAAACCTATTTTTTGTGGGGGAGGGGTTTGCCTTAGTCAAACCTCGATTTAGGAATTAACCTTGAAATCAATAATTGAAATAAGAATGCTAACGATTAGTAGAATTGAATCTAACAATGAAGCTATGATATTGAATAGATATGCAATTGTAATTCAAAGATAGACAATATGTAAATATGAAAGAATGGACTTTAGAAACCATAAACCTCCATGATTGTATACTTTAAATCCACCTTGAAGAGATGATGAAAGACTCTTGAGGATGCATAAAGGATCTTGAAGGAATATCACACCATCATGATGGCTAGATCTAGGGCTTGAAGGATAAATCTTGAATGCTTGAACCAAATCCCTTCAAAGGATTGAAAGCTTGAATCCTTGATCTTCAATGGAGAGCTTGAATGCTTGACGAGGGAGACTTTAACACCTTGAGAGCTTGAAAACATGTAGAGAAATGGATGCTTGAACTTTTTGCTTCTTGACAAAATCTTGGTTAGAGCTTTTTTCATTTAGTAGACTTAGAGAAAATGAGAGGAGAAGGCTTCCTTTTATATGAAATTAGGTCACAATCTTCTAAGGAGGCCAACATAGGAAAATTAAATTCCAATTAGAACCATTACCCTAGAAGAGGACCTATATTAAATATAATTTAAGATTTACTGCTTCGGAACCCCAAAAAAGCTGACCCGGAAGCGAGAAATGAATTTTGGATGACCTCTGGCAACTGACAAATTTCCAAATTTGAAAGGGGGACCCAGGTCAAGGTCCAAGTCAACCCTGGCCTAGGTTAAGGTTGAGGTCAACCCTAACCTAGGTCAAGGTCCAGGTCGACCTTGACCCAGGGGGTCAGAACCCCTGGAAAAAGTGCCAGGTGGGGGAGAAGGTGCCCGAAGAGGCCCAATCAAGCTCCTAAATAGGCACAGAAGAAGGAGATGATGCAGAAATGGGAGGATGATATGATGGAGGTCAAAAACATCCCCTAAGGAGGGCTAAACATTCTTAACATGGAAGTGCTTCCATTTTAAGATGATACAGTAGTACTAAAGACTTTGTTGGCCAATAAAATCATCATGTTACTAGACTCAAAGCCTTGGGAACCAAAGTCAAACCCAAGTGGTGGAATAATAATAAATTTTGTGAATACCAAAAAAACAAGGTACATTTGACTAACAAATGCATGAAATTAAAGCATGTCATACAATAATTGATTGATGAGGCCATAATAGTTGATGGAAATCATTCGAACAACGATCACAAGGATTTTAAACAACCTCTACCCTCTTATGAACAAGGATAATCATCAAAGAATCAAGGAGCCAAGGTAAATTACACCTATGCTAATAATGACAATGTGTTCTATATGCTCAAAACATGCAATCAATCAATGAATGCAATCATCATCAAAGACAAGGAAGACTCTGAATCCAACAATGCTATAACAAGGAATCAATCCAAGGTCACTCTTAATGGATTAGCTCCCTCATCTAAACAACCCATTGCATCAACAACAAAACCATTGACATCAAAGCAATTGGTCTCGTCAATCCCAACTACAAATTACAAATTGGTTAATCAGTTACAAAGAACCACTGCCCAAATTTCCATTATGAAATTGCTTAAAATCTCACCATCGCATAAGGAGGTTCTCAAAACTGCCCTTCTAGAAACAACTGTGCCAAAATACCTCAACACCAATCAATTCTAAACAATGGTGGGCCACTTGACCTCACCTCACTACCTATCCTTCTTAGAAGAAGACAATAAGTCACTAAATCATTCGCATAATCAACCCTTGCATATAGAATTTTTGATCCACAAGCTTAGAGTCAAGCTCGTCTTGATAGATGGAGGCATCAATTTGAATATTTTTTGTTAAGAATAGGAACACTGAGAGGGGGGGTGAATAAGTGTTCAACAACTTGAAACTTAGCCCAATAGAATAGATAAATATTTAATAATAAAATAACATGAACCATAACACATAACACAAGATATGTTTATGGGGAAACCTTGATCAAAGGAAAACCCCGATGGGAATTAGTACCCACAAATAATTGCACTAGTCTTATGAACTTGTTAGAGTTCCTTTGCCCTGTTAGGAGCAGTCATTACAATGCTGAGTACAATGACTCTATTAGGAGTCTTAAAAACCATGTTAAAGGTGGATGGCACACTGCCAGAGCTCACTTCTCAATAAGAAGAAGGCTACAACCTTTAGATAACATATACACACAATATCTGAAAGGTGAACTATTGTTATGACACTGTTGTTTGATTGGTTGCTTTTGTGCACTGATGCTCTAACCTCTAGTAGAGCTCTATCTCATACTAATTGAATACATACTTATCTTCTATATATAGATTTTTCTATCCTTCATTCATTCTTCCCATCAATACAAAAATGTATGTCAAGTATATATACATGCTTTAATAGACGCAACCGAAACTAAGACTTATTCGGCCCAAAATCAACATACACAATGCTTCCAAATTAATTGGCTTAAGTGTGTTAACATGAATTATAATAACATGATTAAAAAAATATTAAAATAGGTGCATAGCCATTACAAAATAAATTAATACACGCTAAACAAAAATTATAGTCGGCTCCATGCTTTATTCTGCTGAACTGCTAGTGACACTTAGACTTGTTGTAACTTCACCATACTAAAATATATGAACATGTGCATATAGAATTAGCATCACATTGTATCAAAAATATTATATCCAAAGAAGCATACCATGACTCGATCATACTCACGTGCGTTGGTGCTCTGGTCAACAGGTATATCTATGTCTGCACTGTCTTCTACACTTAGCCAAATTATGATCTTCAAAGTTTATGAGCTGAGTGTCAAAACTCCATATGAATTTGTTTCCATAATGACAACACAAAACTAGTCATATAATCACAGTAAGGTCAACTTTCCAACAATCTCCCCCTTTGTCATTAATGGCAACAAAGGAATGTGGCCAAGTTACTAAACTTTGACTTAACAAAAAAAAATGCAATAATACTTATATAATCTCCTCATACTGTACATCAGATCTTTAGCTATATACACTACTCTCCTTCATACACTATACTCCCCCTTTGAAATTAATGACAAAGGTGCCAAAAAATTAAATTCTCTAAGTACTTACTCATAGTACACATCTAGATATGCAATCTGAAGGTTTTTGACTTCTTGCTGCCAAAACACCTTGAGTGCATCTACAATCTGAAGATGGGTGCATAATGCATAGGTGAGTTTCTCCATATTTACCAGATCCATGTAGGGGCCTTTATCATATGTAGAAATAGTTGCATCAATATGCCTGATATTCTGATTCAATACATCTAAGGAGGGCACAAGTGCATTTATTAACTGTGTTTGTCTTGCCCTTATCTTGGTAATCTCTATCTTGGTTTTCACAATTTTATCTAATTGACCTTGGTAGATGTTGTTACAAACATTGATTTCTTGAGAATGGTCTTCAACTGATTTCCTTACAGCTTCAATCAATATGTCTCCTTCCTCAATCTTCTTGGTATGTTCTGAAGTGAGTTTATTTTTGTCCATGCAGTTAGCTATCAATTTTCTACCTTTTGCTGCTAACTCTTTCAGAATTGCTTAACCAATCTTCATTAAATTGAGATCTAATGAGAAATTATTTATTAACTCATCCATCCTTTCCTTATTGTACTTATCTTCTACAATTTTTTTTGCTGAGTCTACTAGACTTGTGAAATTTTCTTTGAAGCTTGAAAAAATAATATTGACATCATTAACTGATTGAATATTTTCCAATTTCTTGTATGTAGGTACTAAGTTGTTTAAAATGCTGACTGATTCAAGAAAGAGAGGATTTATCATTACTTGCTTCTCTTTTTCTTTCTCCATAGCCAATACACTTATCTTGATCAGATCTTCTTCTCCCCATGAATCTAGGCTTGATGTATCAGAGGTCAAACTTGACAACAATGAAACAGATGACTTGGTAGAAGGGATAAATATTGCATTCTAACTTAGATCCATATATTCACTCTTCATTGGGATCTCAATAGAGGGTGACACATTAGATTTATCTTCTTTTCCAATTACCTATCCTGAAGTGTCAATAGTTGGGATTTCATCTTCCTACAAAAAGGCTTTATTACTGCATAAAATCTCAGCTTCTTCAGTACTCACAAAGGCTTCTTCAAACTTATTCAAATCATTATATGAGGCTGGCATGGTTATCTCAACATCATTTATCATAATAGTTTCATCTGTATCCTTGACTATATCAAAGGGTGATGAAAATTTAGGCACAAATTCATGTGGACCTGTAATAGGCACATTAGGGATCTCTGATTCTTTTCCTTGCTTGGAGGGAACTAGAGTAACTTTGGTTATAGGTGTAGTTGAAGGGTACATGTTTCTGTCTAGAAACACTTGCTCAAATGCTTTCTTATTCTCCTTTGCAACCAACTCATACTCTTTATTCATTATGTGTAGAGTTCTGGTCTTATATCTCAGATGAGGCTTTACCAAATCCAACAGTATCAACTTCTCATCAAGTGAACAAATAGTAAGGAGGTCATCTAATGTCTTCTCTCTTATCCTCATATATTCTTCTAAAGCTTGTCTTTTCAATGAGTCAAGTATGTTCCATATTTTATTTTGGATGACTGTCTTAAGTTCCAAAACTGACCTTTTGAACTTAGTCATATGTGTGATAATCATAGAATGTATTTCTGATTTATCAATCTCCTGATACTTATCATAGACATTTGCAATTCAATCTCACCTTCCTTCATCAATGATTCTAGTACTCATAATTTCCAAACTAGGTTTGAATCCTACCTCAAGAGGTGCTTGAGTATTCTTTACTTTGCTCCAAGTTGTCCTTGAGGATGGGTGGCTTGTGTAGATTTGATTCCTTCTTCTGGTTAGCTTTCTTGGCACGGAGGGTGGAGAGGATTCCAGATCAATCGTAGTTGAGGGCGCAGATGTGCTCTCTCTAGACTTATTCCTTTTTCTCTTTTGAATATCATCAAATTTCTTAGTCTTGATTTCTGCATGTGTTCTCTCAAGTTCCTTAGAAATTTTAGCTTCCCTAGATTTATCTAGGTCTTCTTGGGTGACACCACGAACTTTCAAAATATTAGAGGTAATCCTTGATGCTTTCCTCTTATTTTCAACACTGTATAGGACATAATCAACTTGTCTTGTCTTTTCTCTATATGTGCCCCATCTAGTCTCATTTGGATCTTTAGGTGCAGATAGAAGGACTTGTGCATATCCTTCCAGAATATGTTCATCTACCTCATAACCAAGTGGATGAATCCATTTAGTTCTAGGCTCAATTGCTTCCCTGCATGTAGAATCTATTTCCATCATAAAACATATAGTGTCCTTGTATTTTTCAACTATGTTCTCAGGTATTCTGAACCTTTTCTGCATCTTAATTCTGAATGTCTTTATCTCCACATCCATATGATCCTTAAGAGTGCTTTTAGATGTAGCTTTCAATGAAATCTGAGGTAATGTAGGTTTACTTCTATCTAAGTAGAGGTTAGAAACCTTACCAACAATGTGGAAGTACATGTATATGATTAAAGAACCAAATCTAAATATTTTTCTTTTGTCATGTTTTATAGCTCTAATGTTCTGTATAAAATGTGTGCGCAAGATCTCACAAAGGTTGTAGTGAGTGTTATCTTTCACTATCCTTATGGCTGCGAGAACTATAGTTGAGCCAGATACACTGTTTAATCTACTTGCATGCTGAAATTTGTATCCCAGGATCATAACAATGAGTTTGATGTCTTTTTCTTCTATGGGCTCAATAGTCATGCCGCGCTTATCACTCCTAGAATTACATGCCTTCTCAACTTGTTTCTTGACATCTTTTCCAGTGGGAAGAAGGGGATCATTTTTAGAGAGTCCAGTCATCTCATGGATGAGATCAGGTATAATGCGAATAGGGACTTCACCAATCCAAAATAGATCATCATGAATCCTACTGAATAAAATCTTAATCCATTCTAATTCATAAAACTTGTGTGCATTCGCATACTCAACAATAGGGTTTCCTAAGAGATGTGAGAACTTGTTCTTGAATGAATAATCAGGGTTACTCATAGATGCCATAAGCAACATTATGTTGTCTTCACCTACAGACTCCTTCTTATAGTAAATGTAAGCACGAATATCTTCAACATGCATGACTCCTAATGAAGTCTTGGAAAATGCCCCTTCAACATCATCTAACATTGACTTGAATGGATGCTTTTTAAACACATATATCTTCTTTTCAGTGATGTCAAAGACTACTGGCATTGTCATTACTTACTTGTTGATCACTAAAATAGGGTTCCAAGGAAAATCTGAAATGACGTGTTCGAGCTAGGGTTCCTTTACAACTTCAATTCACTTTGTTGATTAAACAACGATAATCCTTCAACACTTAGATGCTTAATTCTCATGTTCTCTTCAAATGCTTGATGTCAAATGTAGAAGTGAAGCTAATAGATATTTTGGTGACTTGTAAATTGAATTTCTTCAATTAATGCTCATTGTCGTAGCATGGGTTTCAACTGTGAATTCCAATCTCAGTTCCTGTTGTAATAAAAATTGTGCGCTCTTGCATACAACTTTAATTTGTAACCAAGTACATAAAACCATAGGTGCATACTCAGAGGTGAGTATACCAGCTGTGCAGGGGTTTAGATTTTGTCTAGCTCCCCCTATGACCATGAGGGTTATTTATCCAGAAATGGAAGGTGCATCCACTATGGATGCATCTACTACTTTGTCAACACCATCATCTTTCTTTACTTCAACCCAAATCTTGCTTGAATATTTTGTAGCTTTCACAAACTTGAATTCTCCATATTCTTCAAATAGTGATCCTTGAGACTTATTAGGTCTTTCTTGTTTTCGTTCTCTAGATCTGCAAAACTTTGAGATGTGTCCAACCTTGTTACAAGAGTGATAAATGACTGGAAGCTTGTTGATATGAGTTACCATGTTGCATTGTTTAGCTATGTGTCCATTGTAATTACATATCTGACATGTAATGTTTTGAGAAATTTTCTGTGATTGATTTCTCTAATTGTACTGAGTCTGACTTCTTTGATTTTGATGTGTCTGATTTCTTTGATTTGATCTACAATGTATATCTCTATGACCAAATTTATTGCATGAATAACAATAGCCATTGAAAGGTCTTACCTCTTTATAATCTCTTGCTATATGTCCTTTCTTGTTACAGGCATAACAATTTTGGTTGACTGGCTTGCGTTCATCCTTAGGTGGTTCTACTTCAGCGTGATTTTTAGTCTTCTTAGCTTATGTAGATTCTTCTTGTGCTTTCTTTCTTTCTTGCATTGCATTGATTTGAATTTGTGCTTCATTGTATCCAATACTAGTGGTATCACCTCTTATCTTCTGTGCATAAATCTGTGATTGTATTAGATTAGAACTTGTGTGCAATTTATCAATGTGATTCTTGACTTCTGTCAACTCAAATTCTATCTTTTTCTTGATGTTCTCCAACTCCAAGATTTTTCAGGTTTGCTTGCATAAGTTCTTCATCTAGTTGTTTATTTTATTTAGTCTTTTCTTCAAGAGTTGTCTGGTTATCAGTTATTTGTTCATTCAATTCTTCAATCTGATCCTTCAGAGACATGTTTTCTTCATTCATCTTTTTGACCATTTTCCCCAAATCATTCGTAGAACAATCTTTCAAATCTTTTCTCAGTTTCTTGATGAATACTTGTGAGCCATTGACTTTCAATTTTAATTCTTCATTTTCTATTTTAGATCTGTCAAGATCTTCAAGATTTGCTTCAAGATTTTTCTTTAGATGTTTCACTTATGTTGAATCCATGATCTCCTCAAGTGGTTAAACTTCTCTTAGAGGACCAAATCTCTGATACCAATTGTTAAGAATGGGAACACTGAGAGGGGGGGTGAATCAGTGTTCAATAATTAATTATAATTCAGCAACTTGAAACTTAGCCTACTAGAATAGATAAATATTTAATAAGCAAAGAACATGAACCATAACACATAACACAAGATATTTTTATGGGGAAACCTTGATCAGAGGAAAACCCCGGTGGGAATTAGTACCCACAAATAATTGCACTAGTCTTATGAACTTGTTAGAGTTCATGTGACTTGTTAGGAGCAATCATTACAATGTTGAGTACAATGACTTTGTTAGGAGTCTTACAAGCCCTGTTAAAGGTGGATGGCACACTTCCAGAGCTCAATACTCAATAAGAATAAGGTTACAACCTTCATATAACATATACACACAATATCTGAAAGGTGAACTGTTGTTATGACATTGTTGTCTGATCAGTTCCTTTTGTGCGCTGATGCTCTAACCTCTAGTAGAGCTCTATCTCATACTAATTGAATACATACTTATCTTCTTCTATCCTTCATTCATTCTTCCCATCAATACAAAAATGTATGTCAAGTATATATACATGCTTTAATAGACGCGACCGAAACTAAGACTTAGTCGGCCCAAAATCAACATACACAACACTTCAAAATTAATTGGCTTAAGTGTGTTTACATGAATGATAATAACATGATAAAAAAACATATTACAATAGGCGCATAGCCATTACAAAATAAATTAATATACGCTAAACAAAAATTGTACTCGGCTCCATGCTTTGTTCTGCTAAACTGCTAGTGACACTTAGACTTGTTGTAACTTCACCATACTAACATATCTGAACATGCGGGTATAGAATTAGCATAACATTGTATCAAAAATATTATATCCAAAGACACATACCATGACTTGGTCATACTCATGTGCGTTGGTGCTCTGATCAATGGGTATATCTCTATCTGCACTATCTTCTATACTTAAACCAAATTATGATCTTCAAAGTTTATGAGATGACTGTCAAAACTCCATATGACTTTGTTGCCATACTGACAACACAAAACTAGTCATATAATCATAGTAAGGTCAACTTTCCAAAAAAATTTACTCTCAAACTTATAATAGCATTGGGTTTCTCAGAGCACGTTATAGATCCCAGGAGGAAAATAACCATAAAGGCATATGATGAAGAAGAGAGGTCATCAAAGGGATTAGTTGTGCTACCTATCAAGGTCAAACCAATTGAGAGAGACATAACCTGCCAAGTGTTAGATTTACCCCTAGCATACAACTTTTTATTAGGGAGACCTTGGATCCATGACATGTAGGTTATCCCCTCAACATATCATCAGTGTGTGAAATTCCCAAACAACGGAGTGGAGGTCTCTATCCCAACTGATAACACTTACTCTTGCAATAATTTGAAGCAAGCTGACAACATGGTTCCACATAAAAAGGAAGCATCTAATGGACAAAAGGCTGGGAATTCCAAAGCAACACCCTTGAGGAACTTTGAAGAGAAATTAAAAATCAAAGACACTAGAATGGGGGAATATCAATTGCATCCCTTGTCATTCGTGGCCAATATTCCTACATCCCCCAGGTCCTATATAAATCCCTCATTGTCATTCAATCCTTCTAGTGCCCAGACATTAATAATACATGAAGGAACTGGGATGGTAAAAAATCGTGTTTCTCTTTGAGAGGAAAAATGAAGAAAAGGTTGTTCTGGCCTGGATTTACAAAGAGGAAGAGCATGATCAAGAAGTCAAACATGTTGATATCTCCCCGTAGAAGTATGGAAAGGGATACCAACTCATACAAAAAATGGGTTATAAAGGCAAAGGACCCTAGGCAAAAATAAAGTATTTCTAGAGCTCATACACACCGAGTTCCGGAGCCCAACAGATAAAATAAGGCTAAGATTCTGTGAACAAAAATCCAATCCTTCCTTTAGCAATGCTCATATATTCAATCAAATAGAGGACTTTGATGATGGGACTGAAGAGGAGGCAAAGATTACACAATTATCTTTTGAAAGGTTGTTACATATACAAACAAAGAATCCTAACTACCAAGGGGAAATTTATATTCCACACCAATTAGAGCCCCCTTCAAACTAAATAGATCAACATCTCAATAATCATAGGAAGATAATCAATAAACTGAAGAAGAAGTGGTGGGCCAACAACAAAAAATTAATTCACTTGAAGACAAGTTGGGTTTAGAACAAGAAGGTGAACTAGAGGAAAGACACCCTAACTAGGGGAAACTAGTTACTATTTCTCATATTCTTTATTTAACTCACTTTATGTACACAAGAATGAAAGAAATAGAGATATCTTCACCCCACCCTACATCCATACAGGAAGTTGAAGAACAAGTAGTAACAAAAGGAGGTGAAGATGGCCAAGAAAAAGAGGGAAACTTAAGTGAAGGTGAAGGATTTTGCATGACTATCGCACAGTACCTGGGTAGATCTGATGACAGTCAAACTGATTCTCATGAGTACAAGTTCGGTCAAGGTACAAAGAATGACCTAGAATGAAGACATCCTAACTAGGTGAAACCAATAACCCCTACTCATGTACTAAATATACCTCATTCTATGTAAACAAGTTCTAATAAGTACGAATCAGATTCCCTTTCAGATGCCAGAGTGGATTTTGAGATTGATGTTATTCTTAAATATGCACCTCAGTTTGAACAAGGGGAAAGTTCCAATGTTGTCCAGACAACAGTCCTTCCCCAAAACATAAATTGGAACTTTGGGGATAATGGAAAAAATATCAATACTGGAACTGGATCCACATCAAGAATTGAGATTATTTCTATAAGAACTTTTCTGGAACATATGACTACTCAAGAGGAGAATCAAAATGCTAGCGTTAGATCAAATGAGTTAGATTCACAAAATACTAAAAATGACTCTGATAGTGATGTTAGGATGCTTTATGGTCTAGGAAGCCCTTCAGAGAGTGTCATAATATATCTTCTCTTACCAGTTGAAAACCTTTATCATGATAACACAATGCTATCTTTAGAACCTACAAGATCTCTGTCCCTAATACACCCTGAACTTATTGAGTAAAATCCAAATGATCCTATAAATATGATTTATTGCCCAAATGACTATACCTTGGCATGTTATCTAAATGATATTAAGCTTATTACATATTCCACTAGTGCAATGAGCATGAACATGACAGAGGGGGATATCAAGTTTCTCAGTCTTAAAAAGAAAAAGAAAAAATAAAAAGTGTTCTGGCAGTGAAAATCACTTTGTGGCAGTGTCAAAATCTAAAATAGTAAAAACAAATGACGTATCCAATGGTGAAAACCTCTCCGAGGCACAAGAGGATGAGAAGCTTGATATCTTGCCTAGTCACTTTAAGGAGCAGTCCTTAGTACTTATAGAACCTAC
The DNA here is from genome assembly GCA_018584345.1 of Thuja plicata. Taxonomy (NCBI): domain Eukaryota; kingdom Viridiplantae; phylum Streptophyta; class Pinopsida; order Cupressales; family Cupressaceae; genus Thuja; species Thuja plicata. The sequence goes on along the minus strand of MU224963.1, from coordinate 1,568,623 downwards.
GCATCTGGTCAATTTGGGAATGACATAATCACCCCAATTGATATATCTAGCACACTCTTTGTCTGAAGAAGAGAAACAACAGCTCATCCAATTTTTCATGAGCAAGAAGATAAACTTTGCTTGGTCCTACTCAGTCATGCTAGGACTTGATACTGAATTAATAATGCATTACCTGTCTATCACTCCCGGCATCAAACCAGTTAAATAAAAGCTCAGGAAAATGCATCCCCATGTGGTACTATTGGTCAAGGCTAAGTTAGAAAAGTTACTGAAAGAATAATTCATTAGAGCTATAACATACGTCGTCTGGATCTCAAACATTGTGCCTATTTCTAAGATTGACAAATCAATTAGGGTCTGCATGGAATTCCAAGATTTAAACAAAGATTGACCCAAAGATGATTTCCCATTTCCCAACATCGACATGATTGTGGACCTCACAATAGGATACAAGATGTATTCTCTCATGGATGGTTTCTCAGGATTTAATCAAATAAAAATAGCACCCGAGGATCAAGAAAATACAACTTTTATGTGTTCTTGGGGCTCGTTCTGTTGGAGCGTTATGAATTTTGGTCTAAAAAATGTAGGAGCAACTTACTAGAGAGCTATGATGACCATATTCCATGACATGATGCATAAGAACATGGAAGATTGTGTCAATGACACTTTGGAAAAATCAGCAAAAATAACTACACATCTAGTCAACTTAGAGAAAATCTTTGACAAGATGGAACAATTCAAGTTAAGGTTAAACCCGAAGAAGTGTGCCTTTGGTGTAACATCGGGCAAGCTCCTTGGGTATATTGTTTTGGAAAAAGGAATTGAGGTCGATCCAAAAAAATGATAGCAATTATGGAAATTCCACCACCAAGAAATATCAGCCAAATCATAACATTGCAAGGGAAGCTATAGTCAATCAGAATATTTTTCTCACAGCTCGCAGATAAATCTCAACCCTTTAAAAATACATTACATAAGGGTATAACATTCAAATGGGATGAGGGGCATGAAAAGCACTTTCAACAGATCAAGGAGTACCTAGAAAATCCACTGGTGTTAATGACACTCATACTAGGGAAACCTCTCCTTCTATATGTATCTACTATGACAATATCACTTGGAGCTTTACTAGCACAACATGATGAAATAGGAAATAAAGATAAATATACTACATAAGCAAAACAATGGTTTCCTATGACCACAATTACACTATCATTGAAAAATATTTTCTAGCAGTGGTATTTTCTTCACAAAAGCTTTGACATTACATGCTCGCACACCAGGTTAAGCTGATTGTAGAAATTGATCCTTTGAAGTACTTATTGAACAAGGCAACCTTGACTGGTAGACTAGCAAAATGGGTGATGATATTCAGCAAATTTGATATTCAATGCATAGACAGAAAGGTTATCAAAGGGTAAGTCATTGTTGATCACTTGGCGGATGCTCCTCTTCAAGACAGTAAACCGCTAATCATGGAGTTTCTTGATGAATCTATTATACATCTGACATATCACCCATGGAAAATGTTTTTTGATGGCTCATTCACACAACAAGGATCTAGAGCTAGTGTACTCGTTATAACGCCACAAGGATACAAACTCCCTAAATATTTCAAGATCATCTTTCCTTGCACAAACAATATAGCTGAGTATGAAGCCTTAGTAAATGGACTAAAGTTCGCTATCGAATGGAAAATCACATAATTGCACACTTATGGAGACTCCTAGTTAGTCATCAACCAGGTAAATGATCAACACTAGAAAAAAGATGAAAAGAACACACCATATAAGAGGATGGTTGATGATCTAAAGATTTACTTTGTCTTTATCACCTTTCAGCAAATTCCAAGAGAAGAAAACAAAGTATTCAATGCCATGGCTACTTTGGCCTCAATGCTACAATTAGAAGAGCTTCAGTTCCTCTATGACTTCCTAGTGGAAGAACTCCCTTTTCCAGCCTATGATTCCCCAAAGTCTCAAATAGGTTGTTTAATTGTGGGCATTGAATCCTCTAGATACAACTATATATACTCCTACCTTTGCGAACAAATCATTCCTAATGGCCTATCTATAAATGAGAAGAGAAACTTGATAAGAAATGCATCATGTTACATGATCATAGCTAACGACTTGTATAGACAAGGTCTAGATGGTACTCTCCTTAAGTGTCTAGAGCGTGAAGAGTCTGAATGTGCACTAAAGGAAGTCCACGAAGGTATTTGTGGATCTCATTCAAATGGTCTCTTGTTGGCCAAGAAACTCCTAAGTGTGGGATACTACTCGCCTTCCATGGAAAAAGGTGATGTTCAGTTCACTAAGTCCTGTAAGAAATGCTAATTGCATGGTAACCTAATCCATGCTCCTTCTCGAGAGCTTTTACCTTTTATCACACACTAGCCACCATTCCAACAAGAGGCCTTTGACTTGGTAGGTCAAATGTATCCTTCCTTATCCAACGGACATAAATTATCATTAAATCCACTAAGTACTTCACAAAGTGGGTCGAATCAATCTTGCTTATCAAAGAAACCAGTAAGTAAGTATCAATATTTATCCTGAACTATATCATCTACGGGTATGGGATACCTTCCTCTATTATAACAGATAATGAGGGACAATTCAAGAACAAAGATATCAATAAATTGTGTGAAATTTTCAATATTACCCAACATTGTTCCTCTATCTACTATCCTCAAGGGAATGGACAAGTTGAGGAATCCAACAAAAACATATTGAAAATAGTGTATAAGATAGTGAGTAAGTCAGGAAAAGATTGGCATCTCTTGTTGAATCCATCTTTGTGGGTCTATCAAACCAGTATCAGAATGCCTATAGGGGCAACACCATTTGCCTTGGTATATGATGCAGAAGTACTACCTATTGAGGTTGATTTGCCATTACTCAGAGTCTCTTTGCGAGGACTCATAACCAATGAATACTACCAGATTTCCAGAATTTGGGAATTAGAGATGCTTGACGAAAGAAGACAAGAATCATTTGATCATCTAATGGTTTATCAAAAAGGATGTCTAGAGGTTACAATAAGAAAGTAAGATACAAATAATTTCAAGTTGGTGATCTTGTACTTAGGAAAATCTAAAAAATCAACAAAATTGAGAACAAAAGGGGAAATTTGAACCCAACTGGTTGGGCCCCTTCATGATTACTGTAGCATTTGGTTCTAGAGCTTATCAACTGTTAACTCTAGAAGAGGAGACATTTCTTGATCCAATCAACATGATCCACTTGAAGTTCTACAACTAGACATTTTGAGAAAAGAGCAGTTCTTGTACAGAGAAAATGATCCTAAAAAAATACCAAAAACAACAAAAAGTAGAAAAAGCCAAAAAATTTTGAAAATTTCCTGAAAAAATGATCATCTTGGTGAAAACCAGGCAAACAAGCGCCTTGATAGTTCAACAAAAAATGAAAAAAATGAAAAAAAATGAAAAAAATTTGAAAAAAATGAAAAAGTGCCTTGGTGAAAACCTGGTAAATAGGCACCTCAGTAGAAAAAAATAGCAATTTTTCCAAGTGGTAAAAACTTGGCAAATAGGCATCACTTGTAACTAGTGCTCCATCTATCAATGTGTAGCTTTCTTGTCTCACCAACAGAAGTTTCATCTTGCTTTGTTGCACCTATGGAATTTTAGTTGCTTTAATCCTCTTGCCATCATATCTTGGAATCGGTTGATGTCTTAGTCCTACGAGCTTATTCCTCACTAAGGGAAATTTCCTAGCAATTTGGGCAACCAATTCAATATCTTGTCAGTCGTCTAACCAATCAACGTTAGTTATCCTGGTCTTTCAGCCACAGGACAATTTTCCACTGACACAATGGTGTTTCTAAACACTACCTATTTGGACACATCTATGTTTTTCAACACACATCGGATAACACATCAATGTGCCTAATCTTGGCTTAATAACACTCAAGCACACAACTGTCTTTTTCAACACTAACACCCACAAGTACGATGGTGTTTCTAAACACCCTACACAGACAAACGTATAAAAATCACACTTTCTGAAAGTATGAACATTTTCTTGAATGTTGTCTATTATCAATAATTTTATATACTATTTTCTTTGATTGCTTCTTCTTGGTGTGGTCTTGATGATCTTGTAATGTCAAATAAACTAGGTGTCTGTGATAAGAGGCTCCATAGTAAGGTGGATCAGCCTCACATACCTTATTAATCTGTCTGTTTATGAAAGATCACACTCATGGTTATCTCAGCTTTGAATGTCTTGATACTAGTGTACCCTTGCAATATCAACTAGAAACAATGTTCAGGTCATCTTGGTTCTAATACCTTGATGCTTACATTAGTTTTCCACATTTTATTAGATTAAAGTCATACTCATATCCTTATGGCCACAGTGGCAGCAGTAAGGGTTGTATAGACTCTGATGTCCCAAACGCTCGATGATCACAAAACTAGCTAAATGAATTGGTGACTAGAATTGTATCGTAGGTTGCATTTCATTTTAGGCTTGAATTTAATAATGACATTATAACAACAAAAGAGCTATCCCTCTAACATTGAATCTTGATTCGAAGTGGTCAATTGCATTCATTATCTTAAGGTTATATATCTGCAAGAAAGGGTCAGAATCAACCATACAAGTATCATATAATACTAAATCATCGTAGTTTTTAGAGGACATTATGGTTTACAAAGATAATATTAGAAATACCAAGATAGGAAAGTGATGCATGATGAGAAGAAGCAAAAATGTCTCATTCAAGATACATGAGAGAACTAATCAACATATGAAAGCAGATATGATACAAGATCATAGATATCACATGACCAAGAAGACAAGAAAGTATTAAAGACATCATAAAGAGCACAAATCAATCATATATATATCAAAATATCTATAAAAGTGTGATCATGCAAGCTTGAGAAAATATACATCCTCGATGCAAATGAATCATGTATACATCAATGTATCTCAAAAAAATCAGAATGGGATAAAATGGAGAATGAAATATCAAGATTGGATCCCTCCCTCGGCATCTCAAGATATGGGTGGAGGAGGTACATCCACTCTAAGTGGAGGGCCCACTCCCTCAGATCTCTCCAAGTACTGCGAATATGGAGGCACATGCCCCGCCAAAGGCATTGCTTCGCTATATGCTACCACATAGTAGGTTGCCCTACTGGTCTGATGGGTAACCTCATGCTAAAGGACATTGTGCCCAACTATGAATACCTTGATCCTCTCATTCTTCTCTACAATCATGGGATCTTGCTCTGTAATCTGTGTCTAGGACAGTGCCAGTTGTTTCTGTAACTCTCAGATCTATACACATCACATCCTGCGGGGTCTGCTCATGATGCACCTCCTCCTCACCAACCTATACATCCATCCTCTATCAGACCTGCTGGACTGCATCATAAAAATTGGGACCCTGTAGTGCATCCCCCATCTCTACATCTATTCTATATGCGGGAGGGACGTCAACCCTGACAAAACCTAAGGTCCCACCCTCTCCGCATTGTCGATGTTGTCCAACTACTGGTGCCCTGCTCGAGCTAGCATCGGGATCTCCCCTTGCTCTCCTAGGCGTTGGAGCCCTCTATCACACACCTGAAGCTCTCTAAGGGGAATCCTCCTCATCGATCTATGGCACTCTCTTTATTGGACCAAAAAATCTTGGGAATGGATGTCGAACGAAGTAATATTTGTACTCTAGTGTGAACCCTACATCTGACACATCATCCAAATAGTCCCAATTCATTGCATCTATATAATTTCCTATAATGAAAGGTGAGGAGATAACCTAGGAGCCCATCCCCATCGCTCCTCATCCACAAAATGAGCATAGGCAGTGAACTCATGTGATATGCTTTGAGGTTGTCCATACTACCTCAATACTTAGGAGAGAGTAAAATGCTCAATAATAGTAGAGGTCCTCCCAATTAAGGGACGTAAAACAAATAGGTCTCTCCTCTGAGCCCTCCAATCTGCCCAGGCCTTTGTACCTTGATCTGACCTCCAAGTCACTGCACTGAGATTTTCAAGCTGATGCCTCCAGTAATCGGTCTTCCCCAAGTGGGGTTGTATAAGGAAACCTTGATATTTGTAAACGAAAGGATAACTATCTGGTTGAGGGTCATCTATAACATGCCCTTTAGTTTTGTCATATGGTAGACATCCATGACTCGTATGATTCTTTCCTTGAAAGACCAAAATGTCATTTGTTTTTATAGCAATAGTAGTATCATAGTCTTTTCTCGTACTACCTGTAATCCTTACTCGTATGATTTTTCATGCTAGTGACACTATCTCTACTTTGTTGTATCAGAAATAGTGAGCATTTTTAAGGCCCTTAGTGTAAAAAATCATCTCTTCAGCTAATAAATTTGGATTTCTTGGCATGTTTTTCATCTTATATGACCATCATTGTTTATTTGTTCAACATTTTTAGCTCAATTTTGCTTGTTTACTGATGATTTCCCATCATTTTTCTTTTGTAGGCACAACTACCAGATATACAATTTCGATCCACCTATCCTCCGACCACGTGGTTAGTGAGGAACTTATTAGATGCACAGAGAGGACAGGTTGGTGAGTGTGGGTTTTTTTGGTTACTATAGATACCTAACATCCCTATGAATCATGATTTTCTCATAGATTTGGTTGAGTAATTTCATAGTGAGCATAATACGTTTCATTTGTTGATTGGGGAGATGACCATCACCCTTGAGGACATTTACATGATTCTTCGGATTCCATTTTTTGGAGAGAGAGTGGAGTATAACACAACTTCATGGCTTGGCATACATGCTCTTATCAGGGTATTTCATGATCATACCATCTTGGACTGAGCCATCACCTAGGATGACTTGGTGATCAATTATGATGCTTAGTTCCCACTTGCCTGCATCATGGCAGGTTTCATTAGTTGTTTCATTATAACAAAAAGGGGTCAGTAGGGATTCCTTTACGGTTGGGGCCAAGTACTAAAGAGACTTCTTACCAGGCCAGATCACGAAGGGGCCCAGCCAGTTGGGATCGAAATCAAAATCTGACGTGATTTTGCTAGTAAAAAAAGCAAGTTAACCTATTAATCCAATGCAATTGATCTCTGACGCTATCATCGCAAGATTCCTCCTTAATATCATTCCTTATCAATTGAATCAAGATTTCTCTATTTCAATCCAAGAAAGTCAACCTTGGTCAACCCAAGTCAACTCTTAATCAAAATTGGTCAACCAAATCTCAAATCAAGCTCGAATCCAATTCTTCTATGAACTTATCATGATCAATTTGATTAAATTGATGCTTTCAAGTTAGTCACAATAATGCTTTTCGCTCTAACAACATTTTGATTTTGATCTTGAGGTGGCAGCATAAAACATCAAAAATTTGATTTAATCAACAAGCTTCATCGCTAGGGGCTTCAAAGCTCCATATCAAATTAGGATCCTTCCTACATAAGTGATTTCATCACTTCACATCAAGTCATTTGAATCCCTAGGGGCATATCAATTTCATCGCATCACATCAATCTAATAGCACCTCTTAATCAGGTAATTGGCTTCATTAAGACCCATATCAAGTCAATTATCCTGAGAAAATGATCAAATAGAAATTGATCTCATCACACCACATCATATTAATTAGTCATTCAAACCAATCTAAAAATTAGGAAATGTGCTCTAGGATGGATATTCAGTTTCATCACTTCACATCAAGATGAATATTAAAATATTTCTACCAGTCTTCGCTCAATCAAGTCCAGAACTGACTTCTTTAGATCTCCCTATCAGTCTTCACTCATTCAAGTCCGGAGATGATATCTTCAATCTTCAATCAATATTCATTTGATCAAGTTTGAAATCGGTTATGATATGTGGGATAGTTTCATCACTTCACATCAAGCTATTCCCTATCTATCATCAAATGTTCTTTGAATCAATGTGCTACTTGCACATTGATTCAAAGAGGGGAAAATGTAATCATCTAAATTTGGTCTAGTAAACCCATAGCCCCTAATTTGATTTATTGGCCTCGAAAATCCAAAATCAAAGGCATTTATTGCTATACCTTAATTATGTAAGTATTTAATCAAACTTGCTTGCATAATTAAATCAACATGTTAAATCATATCATCAATCAAAGCTTAAATCATTTAATTTCTCAAGCTATAGGGTTTAATTAAAAGGCCTAGCACCATTCACACATGTCTGAGCACATAAAAATCCAAATAAAAGTAAGTAAAATGGGATAATTACCAAATTTGTCTCATTCTCCCCCCAAACAAACACAAATTTCACCAATCTACAATCTTCCACACGGATCAAGCTCACATGGATTGAAGGGAAATGCATCTCAACCGCCCTTCATGGCTAAATCTCTGTCGTCCATTTAGAGGAAATTCATATAAAAGGGATAGCTCTCCTTGTTCAAAAGAGCGGAAAATTTTAGAAGTAACATCATAATGCCATTTTGATTCTCGGTCTTGCTCACGTTGTAGGAATACATTTTCATGGTAGTTAGTGTTGTACATTTCGCTTTTAAATGGAATCTTAGCTTCAATTTCTTAGCATTTTGTTGCATATTTCTTAGACTAAACTCATGTTTCTCATGCATTTAGCTTAGTTGCATTTAGAATTTCATTTTCATGATCTTGAGGGAAGAGTATGCAAGTTCATGCTTCATTCCCACCCTTTGAATCTTCTATTTTGGATTTGTCTAGTCACTGATTCTAAATGCCAATCTGATGAGCATCTATTTGAGAATCAAACTCGCTTCATCTAGGAAGCAATAAGATGATTTTGGGGGTAGTTTCATAATGATAGATTTCAATTTGATGGTCATTAACCCTTGAGCTAATAGTTTATTGAGTGTTTGGTTGTTTGTAGGTTTAAGACCATATTTACCACACACAAATAGAAGGGCTCCTAAATTTTACTGAGAGAGAGTGGTAGAAAATTAATCTCCTAAATCTAATCTATCCCATTAAGGATCCTAATAATTTTAATGTGAAGCCTTGAGTATATATAAGGATTGGATGTATTTAATAAGAGTCATATGTGCTTCTATCCCCCAATTGTGAAGGTGAGAGTGTAAATTTTAAAATTTCTTTTGATAATCCAAACTTTCAAAAGTTCTAGGCATACCTGAGGTTTTCTTTACTCGATTCTTTCCTCCCGGTGCCCACACCGAATCGAGTTGTATATTTTTAAAAATCTTTAACAATTTTTTTTGGCTACGACCTTTTGCCGATAAAAAATATTAAGATGATTGAAGACATGGAAATGTTATGAGAGACTTCTCATTTATAGAGATTCAAAGAGAGAAATCAAGGGCCTTGTTGGGTCAGTTAATGGACGAGTAGGATTAATTAAAGGTTATGGTTTGAATCAAATTTGTAGTCATGTGACAAGTGTGACAAGTGTCCCATGGGATAAATTTAGTTTTACTATGACACATCCTTATGTGAATGACTGAGATTTGGAGATGTAATGTGAAATAGATGAATGAGATGCAAATCTAGTTTGACATTCACATCATTTCACATGTGAGAGGATAAAGGTAGGAGAGACACTTCTCGCATGATGATAATTTTATATTCTAAGCCATGTGAGTGAATTAAATGGCTAGGATTATATAGACAAATATTGAGGGATAAAATATAACTGTATATTGAAGGAAAAGATGGTGGGGATTAATTACCCTAAAGCTAGAGTATTTTGAGGATAAAGCTACAATTAATAAAATAAATATAAATTTATTTAGTAATTAAAGCTGGGGGGTAAAGGTGAAGATTATGATTAATGACTTACAACAAGGTGGGATAAAGGTTATGGTTAAATCAATCAATCAATTAATTAATGGCTAAGATGAGGCAAAGCCAAGTGTTATTAGGTATGGATAGATTTAGGTGTCTACAATGACATCCACTATTTCTGCAGGCATGCATATCATTAGAGTTGGTAAAGATTGTAAAAACAACACCCTTATAAAAATAATGCTATCAAGTTAAATGAGTCCTTTAATAAAAGATATCACTACCCTACAACAAAAACATTCATTCCTTGATGCTTGGTTTAAAAAGGATCATTAGATCCCAAAATCTAGTGAATAATATTATTTGCATTTAAAAAGTAATGACATAGACGTGGTAAAAATAATACAAGACAACAAGGCTTTGAATAACAATCAATTTGACTCCATCAGTAATCAAATGGAGGAAGATTTTCTAGCAATCAAATGATCAAATTTGTCTTTGGAACTCAATAACACCCAAGTCTATTTATAGAACCATCTGTGTGAGCATATCTTGTTATTTTTTTATTTTTTTGATCGTTTGAAGCCTTAAGTTTGTAAAGATAAAGCAAAAGATATCATAATATTAAATTTCATTTGATCTATCATATCATACATACACGAGTAAAACATCTACATTAATAAACTACTACATAACAAACATAATCTATATAATGAAGCACCAAACTATGACTAGAAATTGTATCCTTATTATTATATTTCAAGGTTACTTCTTTTGAATATAATCATAAAAAATCTCAAATTATTATGCCTAATAGACTATTGTAAGTTAGTATTCACATCTATAAATAGTATGTTGATTAGCAAATACAAATAGTCTATCGACTAAACACTTCTACTACCAATGTGCATAGCACACAAAATATATAATAAGTTCATAAATACATTATGTGCTTTATTGCATAATATATCTTGAAAGAAACCATAATGTTATTGAAAAGATACTTGACTTGAAATTTAATTAACAATTTATCCAAAGTTTATGGTTTAAACCTACTACGATACATTTGAAGTTTTTAAAATAATCATTAAAATATTAATAAATTAAAATAACTTCAAAGTTTTTTTCTCCTTATAAACTTATTGAAATATTTTAAATTATTTTATCATTTAAATATTTCAAATTATTATATCATTGACAATTTTAAGACAATTGGCAAAATCCTTCAAAAGCCAAAATATATAATGCTAAGGTAGAGGGAAACCTTGACTCGTAGAGTTTAAAGGAATTGGATTACTAATTAGCAATGATGATGTTAGTACATTCCTCTATGAACAACATCTAAACCATTTGGATCAAATGAGAGTCAAATCCAAGAAATTGCAACATTGAAGGTTATTCAATATGATCATAAGCCTCAACAAAGTTGATTGTTAGTAGCAGGCCCACTCGATCCCTTCACAAAATAAATCTTGTTTGCTCAAGTTGAACATTGTTAAGGGGACTCCTCTTTTGAACTCTTTGTATCATTTGGTTAATGAATCTTTTCTCACTCGAATTGAGGATGAGAAAAATGTCAAACAAGCTCTTATTTTCTTAGATTTTTTTGTTCAAGCATCTAGTTCAAGCAGTAAGTAGGAAAATACATAATGCTATAAGTTATTCTTCCTCTCCCAACCAAGATAGTTTATAGAGCATCGAAGGAACGTTTTTCAAAGAGTTTTTATAAAGTACTCGAAGTTATCAAACCTTGGATTTGATAGGTAAGGGATAATATTCACAATGGTTAATCTATTGGTCATTAGACCATTTGGTGGTTTCTATCCACAATTTTCAAGGTGAATATTTGGATATATTTTCTTGGATTCATGTTTTTAAAATTTTCAGATAATGTGTGTTTTCTATTTGATCTCATCTATAGAGCCACTAATAACTTTCTATGATTTCTTGATTTAAATCTTAAGTTCAAGCTTACTAATTAAGATTAAAAGAATTTTAGGTTGTCATTTATATTTTCCCCTTTAGATATGGTATAAGATAGAACATAAATCTCTCAAACATTGGTGAAAAGATTGGAAACGGTACCCATATACCCCCTTTTGAAACTACATACCATGCAATGGTTATCTTTGGTTGTCTCCTCATCTTCATATGGAGGATCAACTTAACTTTTGTTGGTAGCTTCAATTTTCTCTGAACTTGGCACCACTTGTTCTAATGTATTTGGTCAACATTGTTTGATCCAAAGTTACTTCACTTTGCCTAGTGAATTTGGTATCAAGGCTTTCTATTAGGGGTCCAACATGCCCATCTAAGCATTCTCACTCCTCATTGTCCTTTTTTGAAGAAATTTTAAAACCTTAAGCATTTCTTTTGGTTTAATCTTTCTCTCCAATTTTTTAATAAAAACTATATTTGAAACACAAAAACCAGATAACATAAACACGGTCTTTACCAAATAATGTTCAAACTATAATAATTACCTAATACTCAAACACCACAAATGAAGTTGCACAACTGATTTAAACTCTAGAAATAAAACTTTTATTTATTACGATCTAATCTCTATAACAAGGGAATATTATGAAAATCATTAAACACAACATAAAATATCAACCATCAATTTGTATATGATATAAAGTTACCTGTCTAAAGTAATCACCAAAACATGAAAACACAAAGATTAGCCATTAAATCCAACAAGAATTAGCATATTCAAATGAAAGATTCAAAAAAGACAAGAACTTTACACCACAACCTCCGATAAGCCAAACAAGTGCACCCAAGCCTTGTTGATTTGCTCTTAGAGAGGAATGTGGGTGTGCTCTCCCAACACAATAACTAAATCCCACTTATGATTGAATGATGACTTAAGAATGCAAGCTAATGGATAGGATGAAGAGCTCAAGAACAAGTATGAAGAACTTGTCTCAAACTTTCATCAAGATGATGATGCAAAGATCTAAGCTAACATGTCATGCATGATTCAAGATTCATTTACCATTATTCCTAACATGTAATATGTAAATGGATTTAGGCCCATTAAGGGGATTTGTAGGGCTAAACCTACTGTAGGGGATCATACCAAAATTCAGTGGCTTCCACCATTGCCGAGTTGGATCAAAGTCAATTTTGATGGAGCTTCAAAAGGGAATCCAGGCCCTTCAAGATCAGGCTATGTGGAAAGATCAGAGCATGGAGATGTTGTGGCTTTGGGTGCTTTGCACTTGATGGATGGAACCAATAATGCTATGGAATTCCAAGTGACACTTGGAGCAGCCCGAATAGAAAATACCCTAGGGGTGCATAAATTGATTTTGGAAGGGGATTCTTTGCTAGTCATCAATGGGATAAAAAATGGATGCGTGGTATCTAAACCAATACATCCAAAGTATGCGAGCCTTACTCAATAGGATTCCAGAGGTCTGAATTGTCCACATACGATGGGAAGCCAATGACTTAGCATATTTACTCGCAAATATAGGATTAAGGAGGCCACATAACAAGAACAAAGAATTCATGGAAGATTTTAGCAAACTCAAAATTGGATGGGACTAGATGATGCAATCAGATTTGTGCCTTGGGACTTTAAAAAATTAGTTTTTATGACAATGGGGGAGCGGGCAATAATCACAAGGAGATCTTGTGTACTTATAGCTCTTGGCATGTGAAGGAGTCCATTTGAATTAATCAACTTTCTTGAAAGCAAGGCACCATGGGAAGACAAGTGGTAGTTCTTGGTTTTACATGAGGCTGAATTGATGGAGTGACAGTTTCAGCAACATGCCATAATGAATACTCAGTACTTCCCTCCTCTTTCGCACAAGGTCACGGGTATTTTCAAGATGCCTCCATGATCTCTCATACGAAGGTCAATTATTGTGACATTCTTCTTGGGGGGTGAAACTAAGGAACACCTCTCTTTAAAGCGAGGAGTTTTGGTAGCATTCTGCACCACAGCAAGAGAAATCTGAGAGCAGAAAGAATTTTGGATTAACAAAGGGAGGTTGTGTTCTACATTCAAATTTGGGCAGAAGGTATTGGCGGCCATGGAGGTGAACTTCTCACTTGATTCCCCAAATCAACTCTCGCATTTAGGGATGAGATTACAACACACAGGCTAGGCAATGTCTTTCGGTTCGACGACCCAGAGTTTTTGGAGGCAGTGTCAACAATATTTGGGCAAGATTTCCTCAACTTTGAAGCAAGGCCACAGACCAATTTGGACATCTCCTTCATGTTCCTGGCTCTTGGCCTCATGGTTGGGAACACAAAGATAGAGACCCTCTCCGTGGCGAAGCAATGTTTGGAGCCCAAGTGGTTGGTTGGCCTAGAAGGTATTATGGACTATGTTATGTTGGGTGTGGGGCTCAAGATGATGCATGCCCCATGGCGCTTGATTGGAGGCAGCCAAGGAGTGGTTCAACCTTTGGTAGTGTGGATTTATTTGCAACCCATGGACGTGCACCTCCCAGAGGTAAGGTGAGGTTGGGTTATGATCCAGGCTTTTCTGGAGAAGGTGGAGGAGTGCCGAGTACAAGGTAAACTAGCCAAAGTAAAGCGAAAAAAGATCACCCTGGTGAAATCAACAGCGCCAGTCGATAGAACTCGTAGGCTTCAACCCTACCGTCAACTTCAGAAGAAGGAGTCGACTGGAGGAGCTGCTGCGTCAGGGTCCAGTAGGAAAGTGGTGACATTTTTTGTTTTTTGTTGTGTCAAATAGGAAGATGAACTGGTTTTCATTGTAATCACTCGATGCATTATTGGGTAGCAATGTTTAGGTTGTTCATGGCGTCGTAGTTTATTTTTTGGTTTTTTTTGTAGTATGGGCAAACATTATAGCATTTGCTAAAATCCTTTGTAATATGGACTATTATCATTACAAAATTTGAAATTTATCGATAAAAAAAAAATCTAAATGGATTCAAACTTAAAATGAACTAAAATGCTAAATGCTTAAAGAAATCTAGAACTAAACTAGCATGGTAACAATGCAAAAATAATGGATGCTTTGCTCTTGGCAAGAGCCTCTATTTATAGAGTTTTGGAGGGAAGGGAAGGGCTTGGATGAGGAGGAGAACATGTGGCATCCACATAGATGCCACATAGAGGACACAAGGGCAAGAGGACAAGCCATGCAAAAATTCAACACAAGCTTTTAAGGTTTGAGTGGCTCAAGGTTGCTCACACATGTGTGAACAAACCTTGAGAATGGAGTGGGGGACAAAAAGGTGGCTACATTTAAGGAAGTTGGGTGGCTTCCTTGGGATGGGTTGCTCACACATGTGTGAGCAACTCATTAGCACTAAAAAGGTGTAGGAACCACCTTTTTATTCTAATAAGTGGGATTAATTACCAAATAGCTTTATTAAGATGAGTGTGATGGATAGAGCAGGTTTCTAGGTAGGATTAATAGGTCTTTAGGCTAGGCTTAGATTAATGATTCAAATTAGATTTGAATTTAATCTTGGTTTAGAGGAATATTAGAAATGTGAGAGAATAAATAAATTGAGATTTATTTGAAATGGGTTTAATGGAGAAATATAGATAAATAAGATTTAATACATTAAAAGGGAGATAGTATTTAAATTAAATTTAAATACTATAGAAGGTGAATCATATTTAATTAAATAAATTTAATTAAATAGATATAATAATATAACAAATATAATTAATTAATTAAAGTTAACCATAATATTATAGGGATATTAATTAAATTAATATAAGGACATTTTTAGACGTCTACATTTTGCCCCTCTTTGATGTGGCGTCGCTGAAAAGAAAAGAAAATAAGATGCCCCAGAGAGAAATTTAATTATGGTGCGAGATGAGATGATGCCCCTCCGAGAAAATAACAGAAAAAAAAAAAATTTGTGGAATTTTCTCGAAAAAAGGCAAAAGAGAGGAAGAAGAGAGAAAAGGGGTAAATTAGGTGGTGTTGCGAGATGCTTCCTTGGGGGGGGGGGGTTGGGTAGACATAGGTTAGATTGGGGACATGATGCCCCAATCAGGATGGTGGAATAGTGAATAAATAGGAGCCTCATAATGTGGATTGCAAGAAGACAATGAAACTAACAAATGCAACCTAACTATATGATATTTTTGGGATTGTATTGTGTTAATATCAGAGAGCAAGCCCTAGTTTGATTTTGCAAGAGGAGGTATGCACAATGTGTTAGAAAACATAAGTGACATGGTTCCTTTGCGTGGACTAGACTCTCAGACAAACAAGGTAGATTTAGGAGCATAGATGTAGATCGACAATCATGGTTGAACTAATGCAATGACACTCATTAGGAAGCCATAGTACACCCAAGTCTTGATTAGGGACTTGGTGGAAGTACACGATGTTGGTAAAAATATTGTTCTTCTACGCTTTTACTCTAGAATACCCAAATATTTAAGAACAATTGAATACAATAGTTGGGAAATTGTAACTAAGCAACTAATTTCCCTCTAAATTTGAAGGTACAGCTCCCTTAAGTAAAGATCTTAAATGAATATTGATTCTTCCTATTCTAACAAGGGTATGTTCTTGACCCGAGAACAGAAGAGGTAAACCAAGCTAAACCTAGACAGGAAATAGCTCAGGCAGGATAAAACCGATCCTAACTTTAACCAATCTCAAGACTTCATCAATCATACGACTCCTTAAAACTGGTAATGCAATAACAAATAATGCAAATGAAAATGCAAGACTTAAAGATTTAATGATGAAATAACAATGAATCAATCTATTTCACATGGACATCTCCCAGATTCAGAAAAATGCCAGATTTCCCCTTGATTAACTGTATCAAATCATAATACAGAATTCTGGTTCAACCACAAATTGTAAATCTAATTCCAAAGAAATATTCAAATTCAATAGACAAATAAATGCAATGCAATGGAGAAGTTAAAGAAATGACATTTAGACATACAAATTTGACTCAACAAAATGCTATCTTTCACACCAAAATTTAGCCGACCTGTTCATTGATTTTGAAAATAATACATATAGGGTTCCAGAGTTGGACCGTTACAAAAAGAGGCAATTGAAACAGTTCAACTTCCTCAACCATAAATGGTAAACAATAGTTTATCTGTTACAATATTATCAAGATTTGGTACAAGAGGGAATCTATATGAACTTAAGTTTTCTTCCCCTTGTCTAACTTAGCCCTGTGGGCGGTGACAGCTATAATTAATTGGATGAGCTCTTTTTGTCTGTTGACATGAACATTGGTATATTGGATTAGCCATCTAGAATTTTCTTTGGCTAGACTCTTGATTGCATCCACCCAATCTTTTATCTCTTTTGTGGCTTTGAAAATACACCCACTTAGTTGTCAGAGCTCTAGTATTTTATCCAAGTGATAAGAAGACTACTCTGCTAACTTATGCACATATTCAGAGAATGATTTCTGCATAAGAGCTACTCCAAGTATCTCTTTCCCATGACCACTTGTTTTTTATTTCGTTTGAATCCCCTGAAGGAGTTTAAAACATTTGCTTTGTTCCTCCTTGATCTTGACATTCGCCTATTGCAAAACCGACTCATCTTGGATAATCATCTCAGTTTTAAACTCCAAAATCTCAAGCCATTCGATCAAAGACTCATCTCCTTTCTGTAAAATTTGGGCCTTTAGAGCTTCCTTAGTCTTCATCTTTACTGCCACATGCAGCGTCACTATGCATTCCTAGAATTTCACCCTCTTCGTTGTGCGAGTCTACAAGTTCTTGCCAATATTATCTCTCTCTATTTCAAGCCTTAAGAGAGAATTACCCAATTTCTCAACAACCACTAATCCTTTAGACTTGAGCCTCTCGATCCATCGCTTACCAATTTTCCCAAAGTGTCTATCCTCTTACAACTTGGCTATAATGGTTTGGTTTTCTGTAGCATTGGGATCAAAAGTGGTCTGTGTACTGGGAACACTTGCTATTGGAGTAATGAGTTGTTTGATGAAGCTATTCAGCTCAGCTACTTCTTCCTTGAGTTGAAAATTAGCAGTTTTGAGCTCCTCGAGAACTTCCTCTATTACCACATTGGTGGACTTCCACCAGTCTACCTTGGTGTCATGCCGAGCAAGCCCCATATTGAACGACTGCAATGAAAAATTGGAGGCATTCATATCCTTGATTCTACCCTCCTTGGTAGGCTTGACAACCTCCATAGTGAAATGCCCTATTTCAGGATCCTGACCTACTGTAGACATTGTCTTCAATTTCTTTGTTTTGCCCACTATGTGCTGGGTTGCAGGGCCCGTGAGAGAGTGTCTTTGCTGGAAGCTCCTTCCTCTTCTCTCTTCCTTTTCTGCTCCAAAGTATGTTCTATCCATGACTCAGCACTGGTAACCTTAGAAGCAGAAACCAACTCTTCTATGAACAACTTCCTGATGATCGGAGGAGTAGCTTTAGGCCTGGAAGCAAATGGATTTACTAATGTTAGGGAAGAGGAGACCAATCTGATGACTTGAGCAGCTTCTTGTTGCTTCTCAACCCTCTCTTTTGATTATGTGGCTGAGGTATTGGAGGTATCCTCACCCATCTCTACTACAACAGGGGACCCTTGCCTTGGAGTATCTTGGATCAAAGTGGCAGCTTGTGTATCTACAGCGACTGCTTTAGCTGATTGCTCAAGTCCTACACCTTTGGTGGGCTCTTCTATTGACTTAGCCAGGTCTGTAGAAACTGTTTCTTCTATTGACTTGATGTATGGAAGTAGGCCTTCTCCACATGTCTTCTTTGGTTGAGTCTCTTTCTTAGGAGGCTCATCACCTCCACCGACTGGCTGAGGTGAACCTTTGGCCGTAGTTAGGAGTTTTAATGAAGAAGTTGTTGCAATGTTTGAAGTATCTTTTGTCGGGGTCCTTTGAGTAGGAGGCTTCCTTTCTAACCTCTTCCTTCTTCCTGTAGTCCATTCAACCCACTATTTTGTTCTCTTATAAAACCCACTCATCAGGGTTTCCAAGTTGTTAATGGCCTGCCCTAGCATGAGCTCAGAGCTTATAGGAAGTGGCTTTATCTTCTCCAAATATGTATTATCATGCATATGTTGGCCATCGTCTTCCATTCCCTCCACAACAATGTTAACTTTGAACCTTTTTATTTGTTCAATAGTTAACCTGGCATAGAAGATCTCTCAGCTCTCCAAGTCATCTTTGCAATTAGCCAAGTGGTCTTCAATATCATCAACATGACAAATTGAATGACTCATTTGCAGATGGTCTCAGGCATAATTTACACGGTCGTAGAGTCACCTCAGACATCATATGTTTCCAACTGGAATCTTTTGGAGAAAGTCTTCAGAACATTCTTTTCTTCAGACCAGGACGCACAACTGTAAGCTCCTATGGTCATTGGGAACTCATAGCCTTTCTTCTTAGCATCGGCACAGATCAGGTTCACTTGGAGTGTCTGCCTCATCACCTCAATCAACATGATCATATCATTAGGATATCTGGGCAACTTCAAAGGGAAGTCATTAAAACCTGCAAGATGAATATATGAGAAGTCCACAATTTGAATGAAAAATCACCCAAAATGGTTGATAATAGCCATGGATTCAGGAGAAAATCTCCTTTCTGGACAACCCTGCAGGTCCCTAAAAATATCTCATCGTAAATTTATCATTAACTCTAAGATATTTAGCATAACTGTAAACATGGGAAGAATTCATAACTCTTAACATCCTCTAGAAATTCCTCTAATCTAGGAAGCCCTGGCCAAATTTGAATTGTGGCCAATATATACATTAAAACTAAAGACATGTGTAATTCATTTTTATGTTTAGCTCTATCTAGGGCATTGGCTAGATTTTCACTTACCATAAATGCCCAATCAATAAAATGGTGTTGAGAATAGATCACATGTACCAAGAAGAAATGATGATCCACGAAATTGAGCACCTCACTCTCACCTCTGATCCTGTGAAGTAGCACCAAGATGTCTATGATTTCTGGCTTTAGGTTAGTGCTATATAGTGTTTTTGGCAGCTTCCCTTTGGCGCTTCTAGGCTCTTGAAACCATGCCTTCATTATCTCCTTCTTACATAATGACTTCTTTGCTCTATATTCAGTCACTACCCGACTGTATGTCATTTCTAAATACTCAGCTTGCTACGGGATGCAAAGCGAGTTCTAAACTGATTCTCTATCAATAGAGAGTAGCACCATGTCATTGAGCAAGAGGATTTGCTTGGTGTTTGGGTTGTATCGAGCTATGCATTCTCGGATCAGCTCAAGGGCTTGAACGGCTATGGGAAAACCAGTGGCTTCAACTAATCTATTGTCCTTTAGCTTCTCAGTGATGGGATGCATATGGTCTACCTTCAATCTATTCTGGAAGTTTTGCATATCGAATAAATTCAAAGAAGTGTATGTAATCTTATGCCAATCAGATTTGATGTCGCTCATCCCATCGAATCCCATAAATCTTGTAGCCATACTTCAACTAATTCTAACTTGGGATAAATTCTCAAGAACACAAGAGTAGGGAATGACTATTTCTAATAATTTCAAATTAGGACAATTTCAACAAAGGAATGGTAGATCCTACTTGTAATGCCTCACTGATTTTATAACTTTGAATTCTTACCATTTAACAGCCGACTTGCCTTGCCACACGAATGAAAAGACTAAGACATTAATGGAAAATTATGTTATAGAGTAAAATGGCTTTATTTGAATTAATTAATTTTACTCCAATAGGTCGTTAAGAAACATCCTTTCACTTTAGTAACCGTAATGGTAACTTTCTAGAGGTAGCATAAAATCACTTTTCCGCTTCCCTTTCGGCGGAGAAATGCTTCTGGAGTGCTCTTTACTTGAAAACCCGGTGAGGGAGAAATTTATCTCATTGAGATGCTAAAATTGAATATCTTGAATTCATCCACTTTATTTATGCCTTGGATCGCTCATGAGATTGATTCTTCTTCAATAATCCTCTAGTAAAATGATTTGGCAAAAAACGCACTTCGCAAGTAGATACCCGCCGATTGGAGTAGCAGAGAAGCCATTTTTTGTTTTTCTGCCAATAAGATTATATAATGAATTCTTCCTCATCATATCATTCCTTTTTCTTGGAGTAGATTTAATCTGAATGCCTAAGCTTTCTTATCCCCAAATCCCTCTTTTACAACTTCCACTAACCTCCAGTACTCTAAGTTCTGTGTATTGTGGGAAGCGCACTCTGCAGGTGATTTTCCGCCATGGAGAAGCTCAGAACCAATTTTTTCGTCATGCTACCAAAGGGAATACATTAAGGAAAAAACTTCAAGTTTATATGAAATCAATGTTAGGATCCTTTGAAACATGACCTTTATCATATTTGGGAACTTAAACTCTCCAATGAAACACGATCTCAGAGACCAATTTCTCCTGGCTTTCAAAAAAGAAGACAATTTAGGAGAATCCGATAAAGGTCTCCTATCCTAAGAGGATAGCTAGACTTAGACTTAGGACTTACACGAAGCTTGCAAGATCACTACTATACATAAAACATCCACTTTGTCTCAAAGGTATGCAGACCAAGAGTGGGGCAACACTGGCTCTGTTTGGGGACTTGGGCATTCACATGTCCAAGCAAGGAACTCAAATATCTGGTTTCACAAAGCTCAATCAAAAAAGTGGCTCACAACAAAACTAAAGCAAGACATGGAAAGGAAAATAGAAAGGAAACCTAACTAAGGAAAACTAAATGTAACTATCATATAATACATGGGTTACCTGTTTTAAATTCAGATCTGATACAACTTCAAGTCCTAACCATTGTATGTCAGGGGTAATGCTTCACCATCTGGATAAGTTAGCATAAAATAATCTCTCTCGAATGCTTGTTGGATCTTGAAAGGTCATTTCCACAATGTTTCAAATTTCTCATGCATACCTTTGGGTGCCCTACGCTTGTCCCATAAGAGCACCATATCTCCCTCCATAAATTTATGGGGTCTGCTCTTTTTATCAAACAAGTTCTTCACATGCATTTGATGCTATGTGATATGTGTGTGTGTGTGTATTTGGGTACCTGATGAAAACAACACAAAAACTCAATAAGTCATTGCATTAGTCCAAAAGGGTTAGAAAAGCATGTGAAACCCACTAAAACTGACTTATTGCCTGCTAACTAGGAGGAGTGTAATTAATAACATATTAGCCCTCAGAATATGCTACAAATCAGTGACGAATACAACCTAGCATGAAGGATTTTAGTTTGAAAGCAAGCTAAAAGATGGAAAATCATATATTCTAGATCTAAAAGATGAAATTAAAACAATACAAAAGTAGGGAATAATGAGTGAAATGTGAATCTAGGATGAATTCAATAGCATAACAATGTAATTTTGATCTAATGTGAAGGCTTATTTGCTCTCAAAATAGGCTTCTATTTATAGAAGAATGAGAGAGAGAGGGAGGGACAAGGTGAATTTATGAGTGAAGGGGCTCATTAATGAAGGTGTAAGAGCCATTAATTCCCAAGGCATTAATAAGGCATGGGAGAGACATAGCCTTAAGGCATCTTTCATTAATAAGGCATTAATGAACGCCTTAAAGAGGTAAGAGGATGGCTTGAGAAAGTGGACCTTATGGAGGTCAAGCTTGAGAAAGTGGACTTTCTCAAGTGGGTTGAGTTGCTAAGTATTCCTTACTAGAATGTGACAACATTAGGAGGTGGGTTAGGACTAGAATTAAGATTAGGATTAGATTAGCATGGGTGAATGGGTTGAGAAGGGTTGGAACCCAGGGTAGAAGTGGTTGAGAAGGGCTAGGTTGGGGTTTAGGGGAATATTAATAAATGAAATAAACTTATTTAATTCATTTAGAATCATAGGAATTAATTATTTAAACAATGAAATTGCTTTTTAATAATTAGGGGACTATAGCCATTTTAATTAAATTAAATAGGCTAGGGGAATGGGTTATTTGCAAGTGGGTAATTGATTTAGGGGTTTATTTAATTCCTTTATATTTAAATATTATAGCCAT
>MU224963.1:1530454-1545769 GCA_018584345.1 Thuja plicata | reverse complement strand
AAATAGGGTCCATAGTTGGAACAGACCAAATTCAGGTGGTTACATTTGCCCCTCTTTGAATTGATGTGCGAGCAGCACATTGATTCAAAGAAAGTTTTTGATTTTGACTTCAGAAAGATTGAGAATTCCGTTCTTGGTTGTCGAATGAAATGTTGATGAGATCAGTCTTGCACTTGATTGAACAAAACTAATAGAATTGATTTTGAACTTGGTTGTCGTCCAAAGATCAATAAAAGATTTTAAAAATACCAATTCTGAACTTGGTTGTCGTCCAAAAATTGATAATACTGATTCTGAACTTGGTTGTTGTCCAAAAGACAGTATGAAGCTGCCAGGAGCTTAATAAAAATCTTTTAAAATGAGAAAACATAAGATATCCAGCTCATGAGAACCAAAGCTTTCTATCCAATAGTTCTTACTTTAGTCAAGGAAACTGTTATGCCCCTAGTTTGTTTGATAGCGAAGTCATTTTGATGTTGTTTCGAGCAAAAAATTAATTTGATGATAGTGTGATCATGCCCCCTTGGGAACGAAATCGAAGGAAAAGAATAAAATCCCTCAGTTGGAAAAGATCATATCACTTGCAGGAAGGGATAGGGCAAGAAAGAGTGGAATAGAAGAAGGTGTATTTAAAAATAAACACGTGATTATCAAGTTAATTACATGAAAATATGAGTGATAAAGCGGATAAAATGATGTTAGACCAAGATGTATGATGAAATGTGCAGTATTTTGACCAATATTGGGAACAAATGAAGCAAAATCACAATTTTCAAAACTACCACAAAAATGACACTGTGCTACTGAAAACGTCGTAGGCACTTTCAATTTGGTTTCCGATTGAGGAAAAAAGAGAACAAAAATGATCTTGTAGTTGTCTGGGAGGAGTTTTGGAACCCCTAAATGTCTCAAAAGACCCATATAAGCCTCCAAAATGACCATGTCACTATTCATTTTCACTTTCAGGTATAGAAAATCAGAGAGCTTTGCAGAGAAAATGGTGGTCCCCATGAGGAAGCACCGATTTGAGATGGGCCGCCGACACCAGCGACCAGCCGATTACCCACCGTCGGTAAGTGCCCGATAAACTACCTTGTGAAATTTGCATTTTTGTGTATTTTAGAGCCTTTTGAAGTTAGGATCGCATCCAAGATTTTGGATCGCATCCAAGATTCTGGATCGCATCCTGCTAAACGCGCATCGCATCCTATTTTTCTCGCGTCGTATCCAGTTTTTCCTAGATTTTGTGTCACATCTGGTTTTCCTGAATCACATCCAGTATGAACATTTTTGTCTAGTTTTTAGTTAAAATCCATCAAGGGATCGTATCATGTTTACTTGGGATCATACCCCGCATTTAGGATCACATCCCATTTTTTGAGGATCGCATCTGGTAGAAGACTTAGGTTTTTAATTTGCTTTGATTTGTTTGCATCCTGCGAACTTGGAATGACTTAGCAGAGTAGGAAGTTGCCCCTTGTTGTAGATAGAATGTTGATGTTTTACGGTGTTGTCAAAAATCAGGCCCAGTTTGAGGTAGTCGCCTTTCACGGCACTTATCTTGCGCGAGTTCTTGCATTGTCTGGCTGACTATCAAATGATGAGTAGACCACCATGATCCGATGTGGATTGCGATCACTGATAGGTTTACTCGAGATCAGGGTGAACCAAGGGTTGTTGACTGATATGGCTGAGAGGTGGCATTCAGAACACAACACCTTCCACTTACCTACAGGCAAGATTATAGTGACTCCAGAGGATGTCTGGAGGATACTCCGTGTACCCATGGTTGGACATGAGGTATTTTTTGAGTCTAGAGCTGGCGTTGCGATCGGTATAGTGTGGAGATTCTTTCAGGATGATACCATCGATCACAGATACCTATCATGGGATTATATGGTCGATCACTATGATCGTTTAGCTGTGTACTTGGCCGATTATTGACAGGCAGAGGGCACCTGAGCAGCCCTATGTGTATATGTATGCAGGTCTCTTACAACAGCCCCATCTGGGCAAGGTTGAGTATTGGCATCAATTATTCAATGATATGATAGAGGTCATGTGGCGACCATACCTAAACTACGAGGTATGGACTTCTGATGCATGATAGGTTCCTTGTGTCAGAGTAGATATCTGATCAGCTGCACTAGATATATCATTGAGCGCTTCTTAATCACTAGAGTTCTGAGGTAGTATGGGTGGTGACAGGGTCGTATAGAGGATGTGGTCATTTATGCTCATATCAGGGATGAGGCAGCTGATTGGGGTGCATAGCTGACATATCAGACTACCTCACAGGAGATCTGAGACATGGTGGCGATAGACTAGGACCCTTGCCCAGATGTTGAGGATGCTAGAGTGTCAGATGGGTACACTGCAGAGATGCTTCAGTATCCTTTTCCACAATTTATAGTGCCTGAGGAGATTATTCCTGGTATAGAGGAGCCACTGGATTATGATCCTGAGGACCGACCTATCAGGGGTAGATGAGGTAGAGACAGGGCTCCTGGGAGACATGGGGGCTGTGACGGTGGTAAAGATGGTGGCAGAGACAGTAGGAATCCTCCCCCAGATGATAGACATGATGGTGATGACAGGGGTGGCGGTGGAGAGGCAGTTGATACAGGTGGTCCGAGCGGTAGTGGGCAGAGACGATCGAGATACAGATTTGTGGCCCATAAAGAGATACTGGCCCTCTACTTACTCCCGAGCAGTAGAGACAGCAGAGACAGAGAGTTCAGGAGCAGAATCCCGGTAGATATGAGGACCCTCTATCTAGGTGTGAGCAGGAGAGGGAGTAGCTTTGAGGCCATATCACAGCCTTGGAGGATAGGGTTACCACTGCTGATGCTATTTTAGCAGACAAGGACAAACAGCTTGAGCGGCTGAGAGCCGAGAGGGATACACAGGTAGCGATGCTTAGAGAAGAGAGAGATGCCCAGGCCCGAATAGCAGTCCACCAGGGACAGAGGGTGACATAATATTACACCTTGTACCATGCAGAAGTGCCAGAGGGTCAGAGAGTACCTTCCTTTTCTCATGTAGCTCAGCACTCACAGGGGGCCATGCCGCCTCCAGCAGCTCCTTTCATGCCACCTCCTCCTCCTCCTCCTGACCAGGGAGAGGGGGCGGGCCAAAGTTGATGTTGTTGTATCATTTTGTTCATTTTGAGATCATACATGTATATCTGGATCCTACTGAGATCCCCTCTTTTGTACATTACAGTCATTCGTACATATATCTGATTCTATTTTTGGCATACTGATACTCTTTATGCTCACTGATACACTGTATACTTTCTGATACACTTTATGCTTTGATACTTTGTATGCTTACTGAGACACTAATGTTCTTTAGATTTGATGATACACTGACATTTGTTTATGCTTACTGATATATTGATACTCTTTTGATACACTTTATGCTTTGAGTTGTACCATGTTGACATATATCTGATGCAGTTTCTTTATTCTGACATGTTTCATGTGATAAATGTATCTGTTTTGCTTTTCATAGACATGGTAAATGTATCTTGTTTGCACATGTAATGATATCTTGGTTTTGTGATGAGGTAATTCATAGATGATAACATCATTTTATAATGTGGAAGTGATGAGTATATTACTGATATTAATATGTTATAAATGATATCTATGTGAAAATGCAAATGTATGTTTCTTTGTTTTTCCAGTTATGCAAAATAGATGTATGGATGCACTTTAGGATGTAGAAGTCAAAATGCAATACACGGATGCTTTATTTTTGTATTTTCCAGTTTCATGTTTCCAAATGAATGCAAAATGTATGCTATGGATGTGCAATGATATTTGATATCAGCAATATAAATGGTGTAATTAAATTGATAGTTTAGAAGAAGATAGAAACCATGTTTGAGCTTAAATTTCTTTATGTTGTTATTACTGTTGGCAAAATGCATCAGGCAATCTCTAAATGCAGCTATATGAAGACTCTTAGAACTTGTCACTGATTTATCAAATATTGCAATATTGTTATCATCATTGGGCACTTTTGGAATGGATACCACCTGATAGTACAACCATCACTAATACCCACTCATATTATGATAATATGAATACTATATTTTATTGAAATGTCAGAAAGAGACTTAGGCATCAAGGCATAGAAGCCAGGATAAAAAAAATAGTCACCTTCCTTTTAATATACCAGATTCTGATTAAGGCAATATATTGGACCCACAATGACCTTGAAAATTCATATCCTTGGGTACATTATGATTCGTATACCTTAGTGAGAATCTGGATTAGAAAATAGACAAGGAAATTGTGTCAAACTCACTGTAGTTTACACATAACAAAGATTGAGATATATGCGGCTATCCACCCATAGTGACAGCTCTTACCATAAACATCCACGTCAGGTGAAATTTATAGGATCATTTGGAACAATCACCATACGTAGAAAATCAAGAAAACATTATGCCCCCAATCCTTGTGCCTCTTTGTCTTTGTGCAAACGTCATTGAGTAACTAAGAAGACATAACAAATCATCAATTGAGAATCAATCAGATAAAATTCATAATTACTTAGATGCCCCTAGTTGAAAACATCATCAGGACATTTAAAGAATCATAATCAAACCATTATCAAGCTGTGTGCTTAAGTAGTACTTGTTCATCCACATGTCAAACACAGTAAAGATTCATCAATTAGAGATTTAGAGTATAAGCAATATGGTGTTCCATGTATGTGCCTGGATAGGATAATTCATTTATGGTCACGATCCAATACGGCCTTGTAGGAATGCTGGTGAATGTCAATGTCATGTCCCATGTTTTGAAAAGATATTTTGGTTTTTTGGGAAAGTGACATTGTGTTGCATGTGTCAAGAAACTTTGTGTCCATGAGGCAAACCAGCCTAGAGAAACTTAGCAACCATAACTGACTATGCCAACAAAGATGCCCCCAGTGCAGAATGACTTATTCCTAAGACGTAAAGATAGAGAAATACCAAGTGAGGACAAGATAGTCATGTAGGAAAATGAAGTCAGCATATGAGCACAGGCAAGATTATGAAGGCCTAGTATCAGTAGTGCATTGATAGATGGAGCGCAGAACACAAGTGACGCTTGATTGCCAGGTTTTCACCACTTGGCAAGATCTTTTCTCTTTCTTTTTGCTACCAAGATGCATGTTTTACTAGGTGCTCATCAAGGCACTTTTCTCTTTTTTAATTTTTTTGTTGTTTTTGTTTTTTTGAATGTTTTTGTAGTATCAACGCGCCTGTTTTCCAGGTTTTCACCAAGGATACCCATTTTGTAAGACCTTTTCCACTATTTTTGGATTTCTTCAGGACCAATTTTCTGAATGTTTTTGGTATTTTGCTAGAACTTTTTTTTGTACAGGCTCTGCTAGCCGAACATTTAAGCATGGAACTACTTCAAATGTAGAGTATTGATAGGATCTGGAAGAATGTCTCCCTCAAGTGTAGCTAATTGATAAGCTCCAATCCCAAAAGTAGCAGTGATAACATAAGGTCCCAGCTAGGTAGGTTCCAACTTTCCTTTATGCTCTCTGTTGGGCTGGTTCTTAGGATTTTCTTTCAGGACAAGGTCTCCCACCTCAAACTTGCATGGTTTGACCTTCTTGTTTTAACCTTTGGACATTCTTGCTTGGTACACTTTGAGGTGATTGAATGCTTGTTGTCTGCGCTCATCTAGTAGGTCAAGAGAATTTATCCTATCTATGCGATACTGCTCATCAGTAACAGTCCTTGTAAAGATATTCGCAAAGATGGGATTTCAACCTCAATAGGTAGTACTGCTTCAGCGCCATAGACTAGAGAAAATGGCGTGGCTCCAGTTGGTGTTCTGATGCTTGTTTTGTAGGCCCATAGTGCTGGATTTAGTTGTAGATGCTAGTCTTTGCCAGACTTGTTTACAGTTCGGTGTAAGATCTTGAGAATGTTCTTGTTTGATGCCTCAGCCTGTCCATTACCTTGAGGATAATAGATCAAGGAGCAATGTTGAGTAATATGGAACTGTTCACAGAGGTCATCAATGTCTTGGTTTTTAAATTGGCCCCCATTGTCTGTCACAATTTAAGAGGGTATCCCATATCTACAAATAATGTAGTTCAAAATGAACATAGCCATCTGTTTGCCAGTGGCTTTGATTAGCAGCATGGCTTCGACCCACTTTATGAAATACTCAGTGGCCGTAATGATGAACTTGTGTCCATTTGAAGAGTTGGGATATATTTGTCCAACCAAGTCAAAGTCCCATTGCTGAAATGGCCAATGTGTTATGAAAGGTATCAGTTCTCTGGCAGGAGCATAGATGAGGTTTCCATGTGTCTGGCATTTAAGACATGCTTTTGAAAATTGAATAGCATCTTTCTCCATGGTAGGCCAATAATAGCCTACTCTAAGAATTTTTTTAGCTAATGAAAAGTCATTCAAGTGTGATCCACATACACCTTCATGGACATCTTTTAAAGCTAGATCAGACTCTTCTAGTTCTAAACACTGAAGAAGTGTACCATCAAGACTATGTCAATATAGGTTGTTAGTTATGAGGACGTAACGCAATGCTGTCCTAATAAGGGATCTTTTTTCATTTCTAGATAGATTGGCAGGAACGGTCTGGTCAGAAAGATAAGCAATGATATTGGCATATTGAGATTGATCAGGGGTATTTAAGGCACAGATTACCTGGTATTCCAGATTAGCAAAGGCGGGATAGGATATTTCTTCCACCAAGAAGTCATAGCAGAATTGATGCTTCTCTAGTTGTAACATGGATGCCAAGGTAGCCATAGCATCTGCAGCTTTATTCTCTGATCTTGGTATCTATTGGAAGGTGACGAAGACAAAGTATTTCTTCAAATCATCAACTAGTTGCTTGTAGGGCATCAACTTTTCATCTCTTGTTTGATATTCCCCATTGATTTGATTAATAATTAGTTGGGAGTCACCATATACGTGTAACTCAATGATTTTCCATTCAATGGCGAGCTTGAGGCCATTGACCAATGCTTCATATTCTGAGATATTATTGGTGCATGGAAACATTAATTTGTAAGATTTGGGAATCTTATATCCCTGTGCAGTTATGAAGAGAACCCCTGCTCTAGATCCTTGTTGAGTAAACAAACCATCAAAGTACATCTTCCATGGATGTTCAGTGAGATGCATGATTGTTTCATCAGGAAATTCAATTAGTAATGGTGCATCATCTTGGAGCGGTGAATCAGCCAATTGATTTGCAAGTACCTATCCTTTGATAGCTCTTCGTTCAACATACTCAATGTCAAACTCACTTAGAATGAGGACCCATTTTGCCAAACGGCCTGTTAATGTTGTTCTTCTTAATAGATACTTGAGAGGATCGATCTTAGCAATGATCTTGACTGTATGAGAGATCATGTAGTGTCTCAATTTTTGTGATGCAAAGAAGACTGCTAAGCATGCTTTCTCAATAATGCTATAATTGAGCTCAAAAGTGATTAAAGTTCTACTAATGTAGTAGATAGCTCGCTCTTTCTTTGTTTCATCCTCTTGTGCTAGCAATACTCCTAGGGATGTAGCTATAGCTAAAATGTATAGGAGTAAGGGCTTTCCATGAATAGGTGCCATAAGAATAGGTGGAGAAGCCAGGTACCCCTTCAATTCTCTGAAGTTTTCTTCACAGTGTTCATCCCAATTGAACGCAACCCCTTTATGTAGTAACTTAGTAAAGGGTTTTGCCTTATCTGCAAGTTGGGACATAAATCTCCTTATAGACTGGAGTCTCCCTTGTAGTTTCCTCATTTGACTGATATTACATGGAGGATTCATCTCAAAAATAGCTTTTACCTTTGCTGGATCTACCTCGATTCCCTTTGCTGATACTATGAATCCTAGGAGCTTACCTGATTGGACCCCAAAGGCACATTTCTTTGGATTGAGCCTGAGTTGGAACTGTTCCATTTGATCTAATATTTTTCTTAAATCAGCAATATGAGTACCTCTTTCTTTGGATTTAGCCAGTGTGTCATTGACATAGTCCTCCATGTTTTTGTGCATTATGTCATGGAATATTGTTGTCATAGCTCTTTGATATGTTGCACCGGCATTCTTTAGCCCAAATGGCATGACATTCTAGCAAAATGTGCCCCATGCACATGTGAATGCGGTTTTCTCTTAATCCTCAGGGGCGATCTTGATTTGATTATAACCCGAGAATCCATCCATCAATGAATACATCTGGTAGCCAGCTGTAAGGTCTATGATCATGTCAATATTTGGTAGAGGGAAATCATCTTTCAAACATGCTTTATTGAGGTCTCTGAAGTCCATGCAGATCCTAATAGATTTATCAGATTTAGAAATAGGAACCACATTGGATATCCATGTTGCATAGACGATGACTCAAATAAATCCAGCTTTTAACAACTTTTCCAATTCTGCTTTCACCAATAATGCAACATGAGGATGCATTTTTCTGAGTTTTTGTTTTACAGGCTTGATCCCAGGAGCTATAGATAAGTGGTGCATAATGAGATTGGGATCTAGCCCTGGTATATCAGTTTAGGACCAGGCGAAGTTGATCTTTTTCTCCTTCAGGAATTCTGTGAATTGTACCTTCTCTTCTTCTGATAGGGATTGTGCTAGATGAACTATCTGAGGATCTTCAACAGTGCCCAAGTTCACTAGCTATGTTGTTTCAATTAATACCGAAGATCTTTCCTCAAAGTGTTCCAGAAGGATATCAAGAATCTCATCCTTTGGCACCTCTAAGAGGTTTTTACCATTGGATACGTCTTTTTTCTTTACTATTTTGGGATCTGATACTGCTACATAGTGGTTTTCACCATCAGTCTTCTTTTTCTTTTTATTTTTCAATTTGTGACTAAGAAACTTGATATCCTCCTGTGACATGTTCTTGCTCCTTGCATTAGTGGAAGAAGGGTGAGGTTCACAAGCATTAAGGTAACAAGCTAGGGAGTGGTCATTGGGAAAGTTGAGGATAGGGGTAGGATCTGTTTTGGTCCAATCAATGAGGTTTTGAAGTACCAATGTTAGGGAGTCAGATTCTGGGAAGGACAGCATCGTGTTAGCATCAAAACTGTTAATCGACATGACATGGTATGTTAACTTAATATCTTCGATGTTTAGATTAATAAGAGTAAGATTGTTTTTAAAAGGGTCATTGTCAGTTATATATGGATCAAACTCTAGTGACTCGTTAGTAGATATCTCATCATCATCCCTTTGTAAAAGGAGGCTCCTTGCTTGTCGCCTATGAAATTCTTCTAGAGTTATGTATTCACCAGTGTCTTCGTCAATGATTGGAGGAAGGAACGCTTCTTCTGCTTTAGGAGGATCAGTGTCATTGAAAGGAATGTCTAGTCATTTACTAGGAGCTAAAGAAGCTACAAACATGTGAATTGTTTCTATCCCAATTTCCTCGGAGGCAATAGATAGTCGATCCCACTCATAGTCATGAGAGTCTGTGATATCATCATCAAATCTATCCAAATATTCAGCAATGTTTATTTGATGGAATCGATTAGCTGCTTGTAGATCAAAGTGAGGTAGATCAAGGATATGTGTACTTGTGACCAATTGCCCCCAGTTAGGATGTAAATTCTATGGCTGGGGTTCCTCTTGAGTGATTGTAGCTATGGTGTCTCCTACCTCTTGAATGGGTGGTTGTTCTAGCAAAGGAGTGTGAAGATCCTGTGGTACCTCAAAACTAGGTACGTAGTGTTCTCCTTGATATTCAGGATTCTCTGTACCAATATGTAGCAATCTCTCATAAGGCCATGGTTCTGATACTATCTCATTTTTTTATCACTCTCTACTTCAAAAGGTGGACTCTGCTTTGAAGTAGGTTTGTTGGATTGAGTATTAAAGCCCAATCCTATTTTATCTCTATTGAGGTAGAACTCCATGGGTATGGGTTCAATGATCCCTCGTCCTATGTCATTTAGAGGTCCTTTTCCTTTGTATCCCATTTGTTTGAGGAAATCATATCCCTTTCCATACTGTTCTAGGGATATCTTTACATGTTTGACCTTAGAGTCCACTGGTTCTCCTTTGTAAAGATAGTTCAAGACTGCCTGTTCTTCGGTGTTATCTGAAGAAGATGTAGATGCCTTTATCATGCCAGTATCCTTGTTTACTTCTGGCCCTTTGACTGTGAGAGGTGTGAATGTTGACGACGGTTTTCCATAGGATCTCGGTGATATTGGAAGCTCTATCATTGACGGAGTCAGGTCCAACTTGTACTCTCCCATACCTATTTCTTGAAGTTTCAATATTTTGCTAAAGCCCTTCATGACCATGTCCTTGGTAGTCTCAGGAGCAACTGTGTCCATAGCTTCTTTGTTGTGTGGGATCATGCTACCTGCTTTGATATTGTTGCAAGTGTAGTTGGCATCTGCAAGAATTGTCACCTCTATCCCATTATGTGGGAACTTGATGCATTGGTGATAACTAGATGGTACAGATTGGATCTCATGAATCCATAGTCTCCCTAGTAGAATGTTGTAGGCTAGTGGTAGATCCAGAACTTGACATATAACATTCCTTTCAATCAGCCCAACTCTGACGGGTAGACAAATAATACCTCTGGAGGATCTTTCTTCCTCATCATATGCTTTGATGGTTATCTTATTTCTAGAGTCAATTGTTTGCTCTGAGAGGCCTAGCCTTCTGATGAGATCCAGTGTATAGATATTTAATCTGGTGCCTCCATCTATCAATACGCGTCTAACACAAGATTTATGAATAAGAACTTCGATATGGAGGGGTTGATTCTGTGGATGGGTCAATGACTTGTCATCTTCCTCAGAAAAGAAGAGGTAGTGTGGCGCTGAGATGTGATTGACCATCACTTGGAACTTGTCTATATCTATATCCTTTGGAACATTAGCAATGTGTAGAGCTTGTTCTAGGATTTCTCTATGCACCGTGGATATTTTGAGCAATTTGAAGATGGAAATTTTGGCAGTGGTTCTTTGTAATTGGTCTACCAAGTCATATTTTGCTCCAGGGATAGTGACCACGTGTTTTGCTATTGGTTTAGGAATAGTCACAATGGGAACCTTGGGCGTTGATGTTGGTTTTGGAGGTCCCTTGATTGTAACTTGTCCTTGGCTCTGGGTTACAGCGTTTGTGGAGGATGAGGCTCCTTTGATTGTGATCATGTTGACAGATTCATTTTTAATGCTGAGCATATTGATCACATTGTCATGCTTGGAATAGGTATAGTTTACCTCATTACCTTTCCCTTTGGATGTTTCTCCTTGATTGTAATTGGGAAAAGGTTTGTTAAATGTCGTATGGTCCTCATTGGTAGTATGCCCATCAACCTTGATCTTAACTCCTTCAATGAGGTCTTGGATAACATGTTTTAGCTTGAGACAATTATTTGTCTTATGTCCCTTGTTTTTGTGGAAGACACAATAGGAGTTATCATCCCACCATCTGGGTTTGACCATTGGTTCCCAAGGTTTAGAATCAGGAATTGTAAGAACTTTGTTATCCACTAATATCTTTAAGATGGTCTCAAGAGGTTCCCCCAAAGGTGTGAATGTTCTTTGGGGTTTTGAAGTCCATGTTCGTCCCTTGTCATTGTCATTGTTCATTTTGGGGATGGGAGGTGTTACTTTAGCCTCTTTGCTTGCTTTCATGCCATTAGTTAGATTGAATGCTTTGGGTTTAGAATTAATGTGAGAGGCATCAACTACTTCATCATTGACAACATTTTTGTTTTGTTTCCACCATTTAGGTTTGGATTTGGAGCTACTGCCTTTGTTTTCATTTTGAAGGGTGATCTCCCCCTTTTTGACCATGACTTCCTCAATACGGAGAGCATTTTTAATCATCCTATCAAAGTTACGAGAGTCTTGCATTTGTAGAGCATAGCTCAATTCAGGTATGAGATTATTAACAAAGATCTCCATCTTCTCTATTTTGGGAATGACTCTTGAATATCATGCAAAAATCTTCCTCCATCTTTGTAGGAAGTCTGTAAAGGATTCTCCTATTTTCTTCTTGGTGTTACATAGATCCATCATGGTGACGTCATGTTGGATGTTGTAGGGGTAATGTTGAATGAACTGTTGCATCAACTCCTCGAATATTTTGACTTTAGGATTCAACTTTGAAAACCACTCCATGGCATTTCCTCCTAGAATTCCTAGAAATAGTCACATGAGGTAAGTGGGTTCATGCATGTACTCAATGCTTAGAGCACATAATTCTCTTACATGGTCATGTGGATCAGTTTCCCCTGTGTATTTATCACACTTTGGCGTTGCCACATTAGGAGGAAACGGGACCATTATGATACCTTTATCGAAAGGGAATGGACAAATGGCATCCAAAGAGTATTTTGTTTTCGGTTTGTCCTTCTCTTGTTTGAGGTTTGTGAGCTCTGTTTGCATCTGATTGAGTTGTTTGGTAAGGATAGATATGGGGTTTGGTACTTCCTTTTCTTTGAGATCGTCCACATTGTAATCCTTGGGTAATTTGACACCCATGGATGCTAGATGGAGAAAGTACTTTTCTTTATCATCGCCAATTATTCATTCCAATAATTTGTGGATCCTTTTTCTTTGTTTAAGCTTCTTGTACTCATCTTCAGGGATCTCTTCCTCACTATCTGACCCAAATGGATTATGTTCAAACTTGGGTCTTTCTTCTTCTTCCGTGCCTACGGATTGTGCTTGTTTTCCATCATCATAACCCTCAAAGGCCTTACTCCATTCGTTAGTGTGGCTATCCATTTGAGGTGAATCAAGATCAAAAAGGGAACTATGAGAAGTTTCTCCTTGGAAGTGTGGTGTTTTAGGAGGCACTTTTGATCCTTTATTTGTGTACTAGTTGCATCTCATGTTAACCATGAAGTTTGTTTTTCAACTTCGTTAACATTTCCCAATAGTGCAAGTATGGTTTTCAGATTGTGCAAGTGAGCGTGTCTAGGTAGAAGTAAATGTTTTTTTTTTTATGGATGTAAATGATTCCAGCATTAGAGGGTTAGAATGCCCTGATAGTGAGCTGGGAACCAAGTTGTTGATAGAGAATGGGTAGACCACACGTATTGAACCGATCGTGAAAGACTGACTGAGCATGCAAGGTAGATGTTTCAAAAGTGTTTGAAAATAATAGCAGGGAGACCAGCAGAGACAACAAGGACTAGCTAAAGAGCAAAAAAAGGTACCTAAAACAACTGAGACTTCCTAAGAAAAACTACTAGAAATGCCCACTGTCCTGAATGCGAGCTCCTAGATACGAGCCTCTGATGGCACCAGATGTGATCCTAAAACCTGGATGCAATCCTAAAACCTAGATGTGACTATATGCTAGACTAAATGCGATCCAATGCACCAGATATGATCCTAAATATAGGATACGACTTAGGAAAAACCGGATGCGATCTTATGATGGTCTTGTCAGTTTTGGTCAATTTTGAAAAATTTGTTTTTGAAGAGCGTGAAGTTGTTTGTTTCCAGATTGCATCAAGAGGTATCATGAGACGTGAAAAACATATGTACTCCAGGGTTTGAAATTTTTTGATTGTTTTGAGGAGCTTATCTTTTTAGTAATCTTTTTGACATGTCAAACAATTTTGCATTGTTAAGAGGATGAATAAAACACTCTTTTGCCCTATTTTCTAGGTGGAGGATGAAAATCTTTGCTCATTGACTTAGGTACACACTCAAATGCTAATCAAAATGCAGTCATCACCAAGTACACAATGGCTCCAGTCATGATGTTGTATTAGCCGAATCCAAACGCAAGTGAGGGCACGATATGATGAGTGTCTTGGGGAAACTACTTTTTGCCTCGCACAAATATTATCACCCTTTCAGAGATGAATCAGGTATTATTTCAGTTGAATGTGTTGTAGATTATTGGGCAATCCATTCGAAACTATCCCCCATAGAATTGCACAAGGCAAAATTGAGGCGTATAGCCCTATGAGTACCTGAATATATATAGTCTCGCAAGCAAGATTCAAGCGGCTCCACTCTATATATACCCCGATATGTTCAAGGAATGATATCAAAATTCCAAGAACAAAACCAGTTCTATCTTTCAAGGCTTTGGCCTACAAGGAAGCAACTATTTATAGTGAGTTGGAAGGGTCGGCGTAAGACCTGTCCTCACTTTGGTCATTCCCGGGAGATTTTTTCCTCAACCGGTAGGCCCTCTACTGTTAAAAGATCGGTAACCAGGATTGGCGAGCTTAGGATTTCTAGATTTTTGATTCTTCAAAAGAAGAAGAGCATACTCTCCTAGTCCATGCCGTTTTCTCCTCAAACACTTAAAACAATGTTCTTTCCCTCAAGCTATGTTGAGCTTGATTTAAGTGTTCCTATTTTAAAGAAAACTGAAAGCTTTGAAAAGGGAAATTTGTCTTGTTCAATTAACCACAAAAATTTAGTGAGTTTGTTTTGTTCAATTTCTGATCCAAAAGTGAATTAAATAGTGTGTTTGTTTGTTTAGTTACCCCTAATTTTGTTTCAAATGATAAAACAACGTCCAACTTTATGATTTTCCTCAAGAGGAAAAGAGCATAATATCTAGTTGTTTTAGCAAGTGTGAAGAAATGGTTTTTAAGTGTTCGAAAAGTAGATAAATAGAAGTCAAGATGGAGGGGGTTTAGCAACCTATAAAAACCACATTAATATCATTTTAATCCAACTCCATGAAAACCACCAAAAAGTACTTGCAAACACTTGTTAAGCTGCAAAATATAGAAAGCACAACTTGTTAGACTTGTTAGGATTAGGCAAATGAAGTGGACAATCCTTTCAACCAAATACGAGCCTAAATCCTACCGAATGCGATACAGTATCTGGGATGCGAGCCTATTCACCAGATACGAGCCCTTACTGACTGAATGTGAGCCAAAACCAGATACGATCTGGGAAATCCCAGATGCGAGCCAGAATTTACGCGATACAAGGGCGTATCCGGCATGCGATCCTGCAAGATTAAATGCAATTTTGTGACTAATTCCTGAGCCTGCAAATTGTCAAAAATGTGTTAGAAATGAGGCTAAATTGAAATTTGTGCCCTACGGTAGGCACCAAAAATGTGTGTGTGTATTTGGGTACCTGATGAAAACAACACAAACACTCAATCAGTCATTGCATTAGTCCAAAAGAGTTAGAAAAGCATGTGAAACCCACTAAAACTGACTTATTGCCTACTAACTAGGAGGAGTGTAATTAATAACATATTAGCCCTCAGAATATGCTACAAATCAGTGATGAATACAACCTAGCATGAAGGATTTTAGTTTGAAAGCAAGCTAAAAGATGGAAAAGCATATATTC
>MU224963.1:1517221-1529757 GCA_018584345.1 Thuja plicata | reverse complement strand
TTTATTTAATTCCTTTATATTTAAATATTATAGCCATGTTTGATTTTGATAATATTTGATTGGTTGAAATTGATTTAAATTGTATGGCTATAATAGTTAATATAAATCAGTGATAAAAATCACCTAGAACATTAAATTGATTTAAAGAATTATGCCAAGCAATAACAGGGTCATTTGGACATAATCAAGGGTATGATCACACTTAGGGCAAATAGGGTCCATAGTTGGAACAAACCAAATTCAGGTGGTTACAATATGGTCTACCATTTTCTCTCTCTCTTCTTTAAGTTTGTTCAAGTAAAGAATCATCTTTTCTAAACCATCTCCATACATACCATCTTCTACTGTTGTCCTCAATTTGCAAGTAGCTAGCTCCAGAGGTAGTGGGAGATTAGCTTCGATTCCATAGACCACTTCAAAGGGGGAAACACCAATAGCTCTCTTGGGGGTCACCCTATCAGCCCATAGTGCTTCGGGAATATTTTTGTGCCATGTCTTTTGCTTATCCGCTACAAGTTTCTTTACTATATTCACCAAATTCTTATTACTGGACTCAACCTGGCCATTTCCTTGTGGGAAATAATATGATGAGTGGCTAATTGAAATACCATACTCAAAATAGAATTTAGTAATCTCCAGAGA
Source organism: Thuja plicata (assembly GCA_018584345.1). Taxonomy (NCBI): domain Eukaryota; kingdom Viridiplantae; phylum Streptophyta; class Pinopsida; order Cupressales; family Cupressaceae; genus Thuja; species Thuja plicata. The sequence continues at coordinate 1,529,115 of MU224963.1, read as the reverse complement.
GGAAAAATATGTAGCATTATCCATTACTAACTTAGTAGGTACGCCAAACCTCACCAGGATGTTTTCTTTAATGAACTCACATGCCACTTCCGAGGTAGTCCTTTTGGTTGCTTTTGCCTCCACCCATTTCATGAAGTAGTGTATCGCAGTGATTATATAAGAATGGCCTGTACTAGATGTTGGATTAATAGGGCCGATGAAGTCAATACCCCACTGCTGGAAAGGATTTTCAATTACCACTAGTTTAAGAGGAAGCGCTGCTAGCTGTGGTCTTCCAGAAAACATTCTGCATTTCTCGCATCTTGCAACCCAATGATACGCATCTCTAAACATCCCTGATGAGTAATAAAACTGTCTCAATATCTTGAATGTGGTGACTGAGGAGGAAAAGTTCCCTCCACAAGCTTCATCATGGAATACCTTCAGCAGTTTCTCTTGGTGTTGCTTATCCACACACCAAAGGAAAGTCCCATCTATGGATCTCTTGTACAGTCGATCATCCCAAATAATGTACTTAGCATCTTTCAACTTTAAATCTCTCCTTTGTTTTGGAGTTAATCCTTCGGGGGATTCGCCATATGTCAGGAAATACACAATATTTTCAAACCAAGGGTCTTGCATACTTACTGTCAAAACCAACTGTGTCGCTTCAGGATTTTCGTTCGCTCGATTTTCCACCATCGCCTTGCACAATGCATTTCCTCTAACCAACTTGGTAGGCTTGATTTCTATGTCGTACTATTAAGTCTTAGCTACCCATGCTCCTCTGTTGTTACACCCTATATCTTGTTGATTCAGTATACTTTTTACTGCAATATCAGGCACATATACAAGGGAGTGAGAGTGCAAAATATAGAATTTGAAATTCTTTAAATCTTTTACTACTGCAAAGGCATGCTTTTCAATCTGAGAGTAGTTGAACTCACAATTTTTCAGAGGGGTGCTCATGAAAGCAATGGGAGCTTGAATTCCTTCCTCATTTTCCTGCATGAGGATGGCCGACAGAGTATGTTCAAAGGAATAACAATAGATTATGAAATATTTCTTGTAATCCGGGTGACATAACACAGTGGCGTTGGCTATGGTGTTCTTAATGCTTTTGAAAGCTTGCTTGCCAGGATCGTTCCATTTGAAACTTACATTTCCTTTCATCATGTCCACTATGCATTTGGTAATTTCATAAAAATTTGGGATAAATCTTGTGAGGAAGTTTACCTGTCTGAAAATTTATTTTACTTCAGTTTTGTTCACAGGTAAGCTCAGTTGCTAGATTGCTCTTACCCTTTCTGGGTCGATTCTTATGCCTTCTTGGGAAACAATGTGACCCAATAACTTCCCTTCAGTCACACAGAAGATTGACTTCTTGGGATTCAATGAAATTCCATCTTCTCTACACCTTTGTAATACTCTCCTTAAATCATTTATATGGTCTGCTCTTTTTCCAGAAAAGACAGTGAGATCATCTAGGTACATACCAATGATTTTATTTTTCATGTCACTGAAAGAAAGATCCATACCTCTGTAAAAGGTAGCTCTGGTGTTGATTAACCCGAATGGTATTTTGTGATATGCAAAAGTGCCCCATGGGGTGGTGAAGGTCATTTTGTGTTGGTCTTCTTTCTCCACTTCTATCTGATTATACCCCGAGAAGCTGTCTAACATAGACATCATCTTTGCTCTAGCTACATCTGCAATAGATGGTCCATGCTAGGAAGAGCGTAGTTATCCTTCAAAGATGACTGATTAAGATTTCTAAAATCCACACAGATCCTTATTTCCCTGTTCTTCTTCCTCACCAGCACTATATTCACTACCCAGGTAGAATGGTGGATAGGGTATATGATCTTTGCTTTAAGAATTTTGTCTACTTCCCTAAATATTGCATTAGAAACTTTGGGATTGTAATTGCTTTGTTTTTGCTTTAATGGAGTAGCATCAGGTTTTAAGGGCATTTGATGCTTAAACTTCCCATTCATAAATCTCTTTAAATCGTCATAGCTCTAGGTGAAAACATCTTGGTATTCTAGGAAAAGCTTCCTAGCTTCTTCTCTTTCTTCCTCCGTACAACATTTCCCAATATTGATCATCTTGGGATCTTTTTCACTGCCGATGTTAATTCCCTCATATTCACCAGTGGTAGGACTGCTTTCAATTCTCTTCTTCTTAACAAAAGTATCATGTTTGTTGAAGATTTTTTCAAGTGTAACTAAGTGGGGAGGGATGATATTACCTTGTAGCTGGATGATATCTGACTTATCTTTCTTCTGCTTGCCATGACAGTTTCCTTTATGACTATTAGGGGCATCTTTATGGAAATCACCCCCACTCTCCAAGAAGATAAGGAGGTTCTTATCATCCTAGAACACTTTCCAATCTTCCACGTTATCAGGTATAGATGGTCGATACATGACCTCTACTTGGTATTTCTTATCTTTGAACTTTGGGTGAGGAAGGAGCAATGAGGCTGATACTGCTAAAGAGTCTGCCTTGGAATTTAATTCTCTCGATATAGATTCAATAAAGAATGCATCCAATGCTTCTATTTCATCCCATACTCTATTTCTGTAGTTCTTCAATATATGATTCTTTATGGAGTATTGGTTTTTAACTCGGCATACAATTAGCTCAGCATCACCCCAGGCTCTCAAAATTTTCACGCCCTTTTCTTTTGCAGCAATGATTCCTAACAGCAAGGCTTCATACTCAGTTGTATTATTGGTGTTTCCAAACTCTAATTTGTACGTCATGGGCTCACATATGCCATCTGGAGATATCAGGACTACGCCTACACCAGATCCTAACGATGCACAACTACCATTAAATTCGAGGGTCCAGATATCTGACAGTGTTTCTTTATCTGAAGACTGATCTTCTTCTCTTCCTAGTTTAGTTTTCTCATCATGACCATCTGTAAACAACATATAATTGTCAAATTCTAATTCTTGATATAGAATATGGGCTTTGGGATCATCAGACTTCAGCACTGTGAATTTTTCTTTTTCTTCAGGGACTAGTTTTATCTTTTTTCCGCCCACTGGGATCAGAGCTTGAGAGCAATCTAGATTTATTTCCCCTCCTAGATCTCTGCAAAAACTCCTGCTTAGTAACAAGCCGTAACTAGTAGGTATATCAACAACCAGTATGGTTAACAATATTTTCTTCTCAGGATGTGCTGCTAGAGCCACTTGGGCATCTTTGATTTTCCCAACCAGGGGTACTTGTTGGGAATCCATAGAATAACACCTACCATGAGCTTTGGTGAGGGTAAGTCCTAAGGCTTTAGCTATAGTTGATGGCATTACATTTTCTGAGGCTCCAGAGTCTATTATGCAATTGCTTAACTTGCAACCATTAATATACAATGACACATAGAATGGGTCAGGATTTTGGCATGGGAAAGTAGCCAACACAAATGGCTCACCTTGCTCAATTGGGTTTGAAAATATAGAATCATTTTCTATGGTAGTCATGACATTTTGATTTATATTCTGACTCTTCTCTTTACAGTAATCTACAAGCTTTTGTAGTTCTATAGGATTAGACTTAAGATAGTCTATGGGGGAAATTTGAATTCTAGAATCTCTACAAAATTGAATAATGTCAAAAGAGCTTTTCTCCTTACCTAGTTGTAGAATCCTCACTCCTTGGTTGGCTTCCTTAGAATTTGAAGTAGATGCCTCATTAGTCTTTGGTGGAGATATGGAAGTAGGGCCTTTATCTTTCTAACTCTGGGTCAAGACTATATAGGAGGTCCCGTCTATGGTAGCATAATATGTTGATCCTTGTTCTAAATCTGATTCATACTCTAAATATAAGTTTTTAGAGTCACCGTGTGAATATGAATCTGGTTCAGCTCCAGACACTCCAGCATTTCATTTGTCAGTTTGATGCATTTGCCAAGCACGAGCTACATCGGGATAGCTTTCTCCGTTATGATCTATAGTTAAATGGAAGGCACACATGTTTCCCCTTTTAGGAGGAGCTTCTATAGCTAACCTTTGTGGTGGATCAGTCCACTATAATGTCTTTCCATCAGCATTCCTCCCTTCATTTCTTCTTCCAGGTTGTTCTTGAAAGTTTCACTGATAGGGATTATTAAATCTAGGAAGCTACCTCTTGAAGGCGATCAATTCATTGGATAACTTTTGAATAATCTCATTTGATGATAAGGTGTTAGTAGTACTGACTATAGATTGTATCTCCCTTTTCCATTTTCCCGCTGATATCATGTGGTCTTCTAATTCCACCGCAGTTCTTTGAGCAAGGTCCAAAGTGGCTGGATTTGTTCTCCTTAGATCATAACTGATGTCGGGAGGCATAGTACTTATGAAAAATGTTTTCAAATTCCCAGCAGTAGGCATGTCGGCTGTTGGGATACAGTTCACAAGCTTGTTGAATTTAGCCACAAAATCTCTCATACTAATAGAAGGCTCTTTCTTGATGGAGGTCAATTGTGCCAGTAGTGCATGTTCATCCTCGATAGTTTTAAATCTTCCTTCAAAAGAAGCTCTCATGGAAGCCCAATCTGTGATAGAGGAATTGGGTAGGTGGTGAAACCAATCAACAACACCTTCAACCAAGGTTTCAACAAATAATTTGATGGCCACATCTTCTTCTCGCACTGCTAAGATATTCACTGAAGCAAAGAATACAACAATTTGTTCATCTGTAGATACTTTCCCATCTCCAAAGAATTTGAGGAAATTCTTTATTGAACCTGAGGGAAGTGGTTTATATGCTGCTAATTGTAATGGTCCAACTACAGTGGCCCAAGGAAGTGCCATAACTATCGGAGGTAGATAGGGTGTTAGATTAACAACAGGAGGAGCAACTACTCCGTGCAAAGTTAACACTTGACAAGTGGTAGACAAAAGGGTTGATTGTTTGGGAGGTAAAGGAGGTCTACTTTTTCTCTTAGTATTTCTATTCTTCCAACGGGGTACTTCAAGTAGAGCAAAATCAAGGTTTGCAAGTCTCTCAAAAACTGGGTCTATGTCACCTTCCTTCTTTGCACCCCTGAGAAATCTCTTGGGCTCCAGGGTTCCAACTAGTCTTCTAGTCTGGCTTCACGCTCGGCTTGAAATCGTGCCCTTCTTACGTTTCTCCTTTGGATGGCTTCTTCAAGTTCTTTTGTTCTAGCTTCTTCACGTTCCAGCACTTGACTAGCATTTCTATAGTGCTCAGTGTTTCTTCTGTATCTCCAGATAAAAGTATTCAGTGAGGAAGTGAGATCCTCTTGATCGTCTTGGAATCCAAGATTCGGTTGGAGTACAGGAATTATGTTTTCATGGGGAAGCACCATCTTTCTCCATGTTATGCTTCTGATATAATGATTGTTCATCTCCCTAGCGGAGTCGCCAAAAATCTGTTAGTAAACAAATTTTTCTTCTACGCTTTTACTCTAGAATACCCAAATATTTAAGAACAATTGAATGTAACAGTTGGGAAATTGTAACTAAACAACTAATTTCCCTATGAATTTGAAGGTACAACTCCCTTAAGTAAAATATCTTAAATGAATATTGATTCTTCCTATTCTAACAAGGGTATTTTCTTGACCCGAGAACATAAGAGGTAAACCAAGCTAAACCTAGACAAGAAATAGCTCAGGCAGGATAAAACCGATCCTAACTTTAACCAATCTCAAGACTTCATCAATCATATGACTCCTTCAAACTAGTAATGCAATAATAGATAATGCAAATGCAAATGCAAGACTTAAATATTTAATGATGAAATGAGAATGAATTAATCTATTACACATGGACATCTCCCAAATTCAGAAAAATGCTAGATTTCCCCTTGATTAACTGTATCAAATCATAATACAAAATTCTGGTTCAACCACAAACTGTAAATCTAATTCCAAAGAAATATTTGAATTCAATAGATAGATAAATGCAATGCAATGGAGCAGTTAAAGAAATGGCATTCAGACATACAAATTTGACTCAGCAAAATGCTATCTTTCACACCAAAATTTAGCCAACTTGTTCATTGATTTTGAAAATAATACATATAGGGTTCCAGAGTTGGACCATTACAAAAAGAGGAAAATGAAAAGGTTCAACTTCCTCAACCAGAAATGGTAAACAACAGTTTATCCGTTACAATATTATCAAGATTTGGTACAAGAGGGAATCTATCTGAACTTAAGTATTTTTCCCCTTGTCTAACTTAGCCTTGTGGGCGGTGACAGTTGTAATTACTTGGACGATCTCTTCATGTCTGTTGACATGAACATTGGTATATCAGATGAGCCATCTGGAATTTTCTTTGGCTAGACTCTTGATTGCATCCACCCGATCATTTAGCTCTTCTGTGGCTTTGAAAATACACCCGCTTAGCTGTTGGAGCTCTGGTATTTTATCCAAGTGAGAAGAAGACTGCTTTGCTAACTTATGCACATATTTAGAGAATGATTTCTATATAAGAGCTACTCCAAGTATCTCTTTCCCCTGACCACTTGTTTTTGATTCTGTGTGAAGCCCCTGAAGGAGTTTAAAACCTTTTCTCTATTCCTCCTTGATCTTGACATCCGTCTATTGCAAACCCACCTCGGCTTGGATAATCATCTCAATTTTAAACTCCTGACTCTAAAGCCATTCGATCAAAGGCTAATCTCCTTTTTGTAAAATTTGGGCCTTTATAGCTTCCTTAGTCTTCATCTTTACTGCCACATGCAACGTCACTATGCATTCCTGACATTTCACCCTCTCCGCTATGAGAGTCTGCAAGTTCTTACCAATATTATCTCTCTCCATTTCCAGCCTTAAGAGAGCATTACCCAATTGCTCAACAACCACTAATCCTTCAGAATCGAGCCTCTCAATCCATCGCTTACAAATTTTCCCAAAGTGTCTGTCATCTTGCAACTTGGCTATAATGGCTTGGTTTTCCACAGCACTAGGATCAAAAGTGGTCTGCATACTGGGAACACTTGCTATTGGAGTAATGAGATGTTTGATGAAGCTAGTCAGCTCAGCTACTTCTACCTTGAGTTGAACCTTAGCAGTTTTGAGCTCCTCGAGCTCTTCCTCTGTTACCACATTGGTGGACTTCCACCAGTCTACCTTGGTGTCATGCAGATCAAGCCCCATATCGAATGACTGCAAATAAAAATTAGAGGCAGTCATATCCTCGATTCTATCCTCCTTGGTAGGCTTGGAAACCTCCATAGTGAAATGCCATATTTTAGGATCCCGACCTAGTGTAGACATTGTCTTCAATTTCTTTGTTTTACTCTCTGTGGTGTTGGGTTGTAGGGCCCGTGAGAGAGTGTCTTTGTTGGAAGCTCCTTCCTCTACTATCTTCCTTTTCCACTCCAAAGTATGTTCTATCCATGACTCGATACTAGTAACCTTAGAAGCAGAAAACCAACTCTTCTATGAATAGCTTCCTGATAACCGGAGGAGTAGCTTTAGGCTTGAAAGAAAATGGATTTACTGATGTTGGGGAAGAGGAGACCAATCTGATGACTTGAGAAACTTCTTGTTGCTTCTCAACCCTCTCGTCTAATTTTGTGGCCAAGGTATTGGAGGTATCCTCACCCACCTCTACTACAATAGGGGACCCTTGCCTTGGAGTATCTTGGATTGAAGTATTGGCTTGTGTATCTATAACGACTGCTTTAGCTGATTGCTTAGGTCCTGCACCTTTGGTGGGATCTTCTGTTGACTTAGCCAAGTCTGTAGAAACTGTTTCTTCTATTGATCCAATGTCTGGAAGCGGGCCTTCTCCACATGTCTTCTTTGGTTGGGTCTCTTTCTCAGGAGGCTCATCACCTCCAGCAACTGGCTGAGATGAACCTTTGGCCGTAGTTGTGAGTGTTACTGAAGAAGTTGTTGCAATGTTCATAGTATCTTTTGTCAGGGTCCTTTGAGTAGGAGGCTTCCTTTCTGACCTCTTCCTTCTTCCTACAGTCCATTTGACCCACTGTTCTGTTCTCTTATAAATCCCACTCATCAGGGTTTCCAAGTCATTAATAGTCTACCCTAGCATGGGCTCAGAGCTTATAGGAAGTGGCTTTATCTTCTCCAAATATGTATTATCATGCATATGTTGGCCATCATCTTCCAGTCCTTCCACGACAATGTTAACTTTGAACCTTTTGATTTGTTCAATAGTTAACCTGGCATAGAACCTCTCTCTACTCTCCAAGTCATCTTTGCAATTAGCCCAGTAGTCTTCAATATCATCAACATGATGAATTGAATGAATTATTTGCAAATGGTCTGGGGCATAATTTACAGGGTTGTAGAGTGGCCTCAGAACATCATATGTTTCCAACTAGAATCTTTTAGAGAAAGTCTTCAGAACAATCATTGCTTTGGACCGGGACACACAAATGTAAGCTCCAATGGCCATTGGGAACTCATAGCCTTTGTTCTTAGCATCGGCATAGATCAGGTTCACTTGGAGTGCCTGCCTCATCACCTCGATCAACATGATCATATCATCAAGATATTTGGGAAGCTTCAAAGGGAAGTCATTAAAACTTGCAAGATGAATATATGAGAAGTCTGCAAACTGAATTAAAAAGCACTCAAACTGGCTAATAACAGCCATGGCTTTAGGAGAAAATCTCCTTTTTGGACAACCTTGCAGCTCCCTGCAAATATCTCATCGTAAATGTATCGTTAACTCTAAGATAGTCAGCATAATTATTGTGTAACTGTAAACAGGGGAAGGATTCATAACTCTTAACATCCTTTGGAAATTCCTCTAATCTAGGAAGCCCTGGCCAAATTTGAATTATGGCCAATATATATATTAAAACTGAAGACATGTAGAATTCATTTTGATGTTTAGCTCTATCTATGGCATTGGCCAAATTTTCACTTACCATACATGCCCAATCAATAAAATGGTGTTGAGAACAGATCACCTGTACCAAGAATAAATGATGATCCACAAAATTGAGCGCCTCACTCTCACCTCTGATCCTGTGAAGTAGCACTAGGATGTCTATGATTTCCAGCTTCAAGTTAGTGCCATATAATGTTTTTGGCTGCTTCCCTTTGGCACTTCTAGGCTCTTGAAACCATGCCTTCATTATCTCCTTCTTCCATACTGACTTCTTTGCTATATATTCAGTCACTGCCCGACTGTATGTCATTTCTGAATACTCAGCTTGCTCCGAGATGCAAAGGGAGTTCTGAACCGATTCTCTATCAATAGAGAGTAGCACCGTGTCATTGGGCAAGAGGATTCACTTGGTGTTTGGGTTGTATCGAGCTATGCATTCTTGGATCAGTTCAGGGGCTTGAATGGCTATGGTAAAACCAGTGGCTTCAACTAATCTGCTCTCCTGCAGCTTCTTAGTGATGGGATGCATCTGGTCTACCTTCAATCTATTATGGAAGTTCTGCATATCGAAGAACTTCAAAGAAGTGTCTATAATCTTATGCCAATCAGATGTGATGTCATTCATCCCATCGAATCCCATAAATCTTGTAGCCATACTTCAACTGATTCTGACTTGGGATAACTTCTCAAGAACACAAGAGCAGGGAATGACTATTGCTAATAATTTCAAATTTGGACAATTTCAACAAAGGAATGGTAGATCCTGCTTGTAATGCCTCACTGATTTTATAACTTTGAATTCTTACCATTTAACGGCCGACTTCCCATGCCACCTGAATGAAAAGACTAAGACCTTAATGGAAAAGTTTATTATAGAGTAAAACGACTTTATTTGAATTAATTACTTTTACTCCAATGGGCCGTTAAGGAACATCCTTTCACTTTAGTGACCGTAACGGTAACTTTCTGGAGGTAGTGAAAAATCACTTTTCTGCTTCCCTTTCAATGGAGAAATGCTTCTGGAGTGATCTTTACTTGAAAACCCGCTTGTTGGAGATTTGATTCTGAGCAGTTGATTGATTGTATGTTTGTCATTGATGACAACATATAATACACAGTAGTAATTCTATATGTACTTATCAGAATGATCATATGAAGACTTGCGTGGATAGATACATGTTTATTATGTTATGTTCATACACGCAGACCTAGATATGATGTTTCAGTAAAGTTATGTAATTCTGTTATTGGCAGTTACAGTTCTGGAAGTGTAACGGTGTAGGGCCGACATATGTCATGTGTTTCTTGAGTTGCACCTATCTTCTATATATGCATGTGTATATTAATGATTAATTATGAGTTGATGATATTAATCCAAAGGTGCCAAATGTGTTTCAAGAATATTACAAAGTTATAGTTAAATTGGCGAGGCCGACTTAGTGAAGCGTTGCGTCTATTCGGTTTATACTTGTGCTGTTGTAATAATGCTTTCATGCTTAGTAGAGTCGACAAGGATGTTATGAAGAGTTGTCTTATAGGTCCCATGATCTCATACTTTGAGGAAGATACATATAGCAAGTCAAAGGTGACACGCTAAGTGTGAATTATACAAAAAGATAAGAAAGATGTACAGAGCAGATCATCAGAGTTGGTTCATTCATCAAGAGTCTATGTGAAGAAGAAGTGAATGATTACAATACACTAGAACTAATCAAGACAACAGGTCTACTCTACAGTTCATCATTAGATATAGTGCATATCTATTATACAAAAGGTTGTAGCCTTCACCATCAAGCAGTGAGCTTTTGGACAGTGAGTCCACCACCCCTAACAGGGTTATTTGTAAAAGACTCCTAACAGGGTCCGACCCTTAACCAGGTCACTATACTTTGTACATTGTAATGTACAACTCCTAACAGGGTTGAAATATCTTCTAACAAGGATTACTACAAACAAGTATAGTTTATTGTGGGTGCTAATTCCCACCGAGGTTTTTACCATTTGGTTTCCCCGTAATCAAATTGTGTGTTGAGTACTGTGTTATCTAACTAAGCATTTACTTTGTTGTATTCTAAAGTTAAAGAAGTAAAAAAGAACTGAAGTTACTGATAACTGATTCACCCCCTCCCTCTCAGTTATCCTTTAAGACTATTCTAACAATTGGTATCAGAGCCAAGTGCCTTGGAGAAGAAGCCTAACAGCTTAAGGCAAATAAGATGTCTTACTTCAGAAAAGAAAGCCCTAAGTTCGATGGAGAAAATTATTTGGATTGGAAAAACAAAATGATAACACATCTATAGTGTGTTGGATTTGAGATCTTTGAAATTGCTACACAAGAGGTTGCAATTCCATCTTTGGAAGACCTTGCAAAGGAAGATGCTACTAATAGACAAAAGGATATATTTACACATAATTATATTGCTAAAGAAGCCCTAATTAGCGCCTTATCTGATAGTGAATTTTCTAAAATCAAGAAGATTGACAGAGCATATACCATATGGAAGTATTTAGAAGATATGTTTGAAGGAGATATTCAAGCAAAGAATGCACGTAGGAAGACATGGAAAAAGAAATATAATAGTCTTGAGATGTTACCTGAAGAGAACAATAGAGCTTACAATCAGAGGATAAATGAAGCAGTCTCTAGAATCAAAAACAATGGTGGAGAAATATCAGAAGAAGATATAATGGACAAGTTGCTAACTACTTTAACATCAGACTATGAAAACAAGATCAATATTCTAGAGGAAACCACGCAATTCTCACAAGACTTCAAGAGAGAAACCTTGATCAGCAAAATCTCTGCATTTGAGATATCAAGATTGAAGACTGAACCTAAAAGTGAAACTGCTTTCAAAGCCTCGGTTCATGGTAAGAAATCCTTACAAATTTCCAGTCATAATGAGAAAGAAGAAGTTGATGAAGAACTATAAGAAATCATTGCTATCATTGCTAGAAAAGAAAAGAAAGGTAAAGGAAAATATGAAGGACAACTTCCATTCAAATGTTTTTCATGTAACAAGATTGGTCACTTTGCATCTAAATGTCCCACAAGAGTCAAGAAGTTCAGATCTGATTACAAACCC
>MU224963.1:1465345-1482106 GCA_018584345.1 Thuja plicata | reverse complement strand
TTCTGTAATTCTTTTCATGTAGAAAATTGATTTCATAATTCTTTTAATTCGTTAAAAGTTTGGTTATGTCTAATGATTTGTTATGTAGGAAAGTTGTTCATTTATGTTACGAAAGGAAAAAAAAATTGCTCTTTTAGTTTACTGTTTAATTAGATCTTCAATTCTTGCAACTAGTTATACATCTCTTCAATAAGATTTCTGCAATTCTTTTTCTTATTAAGATGCTCTCTCTATCTTTTTTTTTCTTTATTTCATTCTATGAATGCTTTTATGTTTACCAGCAGATTGGTTTTTAATAACCGATTCACATCATAACTATCAAAACCAAACTTCTCATAATGCCGACTTAGGAAGACCAATTCAAATCAGTTTTTCATAACTGAATTAAACCGACATTCTTTAACAAATCTGCTCATTAATGAATACAAAACCGACACCTTTAGAGTTAAAAACATGTTCAAAATAAGTCTCAGTAGAATCGGTTTTCATCAATTTGATTAAATCTTATTTGGTTCCACACTTCCATGGGAAATGAATTGGTTTTAACATTAAAATCTGTTATGAGAATAACTTCTTAAGTACCGATTCTCCAATCAAAATAATAGAATGTCACCCAACTTCATAACTATTAATTATGCACTCAAATGACTAGTTTTAGAATCGGTTCCTTGCTCTTTAAACAGATCATCAATTTGTTATTAGTCTGTTTTCTATTTGACTTAATAAAGTCAGATTTTAAAACATAAATAATATGTTAAAAGTCAAGATCATACGTAACCGACATAAGCTGCAAAGTATTATTATATGTAAGACCCTAAAATAACTAGTAGAAAGAAATTGACGACTTAATTTAGCAATTAACTAGAAACAACTTTTTTTTTTCCGTAACATAAGAGAACAATTAACCAATCATAAACATAACACTTAATATCACCAAACTGTTAATGAACTAATAAAATAACTTCAACATGGAAAGAATTACAGAATTAAATAAATTAACTAAAGAACAACATTCTTACAAGGAAAGGCTTATTTAACTTTTCACATGATTCTTTCTAACATTAGAACATTCAATCGTAAAGTACTCTTTATAAAATTTAAAGAGAAGGAGAAGATTCTCACTGTTCCATCCGCATAACAAGGTAGACTGAAAGACCTCGGCTGTCATCAGGGGGAAAGATAACACCAAGGCGTTTAACCACCCAACCAATGAAACTGATGTTTCGCCCTTTGTCCATTTCCTCCTGAGATGGACCTGGCCCCTCCGTAGAGGAAATAATAGATCAAATAAGAGTAGTCAACTGGAACTGGTGGAACCCTACTGTCTCAGACGGTTACTCCCTGCAGCGACTGCTACCCTGGATTAACGCCTGTCTAAGAGAGTATCCGGGTTACTAGGAAATTGGTCTAACATCTGCTGATGCACCCTTGGCCAAGGTAATTTTCTGCTCTACTGAGCTTTACTCAATTTCCCACCCTATCCGACTAACTCTCGTTTCACCTATCAAGGATTTAGTGATTTTTGGAAACTTTCACTGTTCCCTATTGGTATAAGTTTGTCCTACTGTTTACAGCCTTTTGACTCTTGCCTGTTTCTAGTAGTTTAATAGATTTGAATCTGAAAGAATGATAAATTCATATCAAAAATTCAGATGGAGATTTCCACTCACGTGGCTCGAGGATATGCTCTCTGTTTTTTTTCAATAATTATCAAAGTCGTAGAGATTCGTTTTATATGAACATTTAAGGACTACCATTTCTGTAATCTTGGAATTTACTATCTTAGTTAATAATCCTGATTGTTAAGTGTGGTCTGGTTTACAAGCAGGTGCAAAATAGTTCACTGTTTTTCTCTCAACACTGCTAAACAAGTGCATGCTGAAAAAGACGAACAGGAAACAGTATCAAATGAATTGAATATGTCGACAAGGAAAGACCCCTTCTTGCTAAGTTTTGGTTACTGGTTAACAGATTGTGAACAGCAAGAAGGATACAATTGACCCTCACATGTAGCATAGACGTAAAACACTGATGCATCTCCAGGTGACGAAAATGACAAAAAACCTCATTAGCTAAATGCGACACTGCAGGAGCAGCATTCTAAGCTTCTAACTCTTAGACATGGCTCTGTTATCTCAGCATTCAAACTTGATAAACTTAATTACAACACTTATAAGAATAGCTGATTAAAACCTCTTAACTTATTACACAGCTTCTGCTATGAAGGCAAATCACGACTCTGCTATAACAACATTCAAACTATATAAACTCAAATACGATTCTTGCAAGAATAGCTTAAAGAAACCTCATAACTAATAACACCACTCTGCTATGAGGGCAATTCACGACTCTGCTATTACAACATTCAAACTATATAAACTCAAATGCGACACTTGCGAGAGCAGTTAATTGAAACTACATTACTTCTAAACACAGCTACACAGTAATGAAAAGTATTCCAAATGCATAGGTTCGCATTAACTCAAACGTCCATTCCATGAACAGAAATAGAAAGACTCACACTCGAAACAATCATGCATGTATTAAGGAAAGCTCAAGCATCCAATTCTACACATAATCGACAGTAAGAAGTGTGAAGAAGGAACCATGCCTGGAAGTTTTGTCTACAGTTCTTCACTGAGCTAAGCCGTCCAGCTCTTTTCCTCTCTCCCGTCACCTTCCCACACACCCGTTTGATAACCTTGGACAACTTAAAGAAGCTATCCCAATCCCTAACTACCTGATCGGATGGTGATGAGGTGCTCAATTATCACGCCATCTTCCACGTGAAACACATCACCCGACTCAAATAATTCAAATGTTTCCAAACTATTAATGTCTCGCGGCATAACAAGATGATAAATTAAGCAGACCGAAATGAAAAAAATAAAAAGAGTATTAGATAAGAAAATCACCTTCATAAATTGATATTAGAYTAAGAGCTTAACACGAATGACCCAAGTGAATTAAATAAAATGAAACAAATAATTAGACACTATTATTAATATTATTATTAGTAGATTGACGTGAGTTTCTATTACGACAATTAATTAGATTAAAGACTCCATATCTTCATATTTAAACCAAAATAATTTCCCAATAAAGAGGAGATCAAGGTCCGAAAGAATTATTATTATCATAATGAATGATGACCAAATATTAACGAGATTGCAACCCCCCCTAAACGACTCAAGTGGTTATAATTATGGAACAAAATAATCATTGACCGAGAAGTCACTCGAGGAGTTCGCTATGAACCAACCTAAGCTTGGTCATTGTTATTATAAACAAATTTCCTCAATGGACCTTATTAGGGTGAGGCCATCAGAATCTTCCAATTCCCTTACCAATCCAGAACCAATTCCTCATCTTATTTTCACTATCCTTTCCTCCTTTCCTGGTGTTATCTTCCCCCCTTTCTGGGCGTCCCTATCGCTCCTGCAACCACTTGCACACAGAAAAAGTTAATCCATCTTTTATATCTTGTATCCATAAATCAAAATATTTAGCATGTAATTTAAATCCAGATAAAATAATATGGCGTATGTTTCCCGATAATTTTTCTTTGATCTTTTACTTAACAATAATAGGAATAACTTTCCATCAGTGGCGAAGCACGGAGAATATTAAACCAAAAATCCATTTAGGCACAATAACCAGAAATGTTAAACCAGATACCATTTAGGGCACATTAAACCAGAAATGTTAAACCAGATACCATTTAGGGCACAAAATCCAGAAATGTTAAACCAGATACCATTTAGGGCACATTTAACCAGAAATGATAAACCAGATACCATTTAGGGCACAAAATCCAGAAATGTTAAACCAGATACCATTTAGGGCACAAAATCCAGAAACCACTATTTCTGCTGAAGAGGGGTGTTACATTATAAATCTGATTGGTTTAGCACAGGAAAGACCGGTTTCTTATGTTATGATAAATCTTAATATGTTTATACCAATAAACATTACCCACCTTTGATTAACAATCCTTCTTAGCATGAATCAACTTCTAATATATCAATTTAAGTGATTCACTTCCAGCATAGTATTTATAAAGTTATCAACTCTGTTTTATAGACCAGTTCTTCCATGTGTTTGTCGACATATTTGATATTTATGTAAGGATTAAAAATCTATCCATATATACCTTCTTACCAACCAAACTACCAAACTATTGAATGAAGAACACCACTATCTGATATTAATAACCTTTTGTCGACCATCATACTAATGTAGTTGTGCATAACCAAAAATTAGTGTTCATCAATATAAATGGAGTCTGCAAGTCAAACTCGTCTTTCTGATTCCTATAACATTTTTGACATCCATGCAATGATAATCATGTAATAGTAATGATAATCATGTACTAGCAACATTCACATTATCAACCTTCTTTTTGACATCCATGACAAACATGCCGAAGCTCAACAAGCTCCCCCTTTGGCATTGATGTCAAAAACTTATGCCTCTTCTTTCTCCCCCTTTTTGACAGCATATGACAAAGGAAAAAATAATGACTCATCATGCTCCCCAATTCACAGATAATTAGAAGACTCATCTACATGTGTTAATCCAAAGCCACAACCACATCATATTTGCACTATCTCATTAGCATCCCATATCATATCAAAACAAGATGTTTCACCATACTCACCATACTTACCCTACTTTCCTTTAAGTGAAGATCCTCATTGTGCCATTACAACTGTCCAATTATCATTCTTGTGAAGAGTTTACCAACCGCTTTATATAATCACAACAATTATCCACGTATAAGTCTTGTTCACAACCTTAGAAAACATGTCATCATAACTGTATCAATACAAACACTTGAACTTGAGATCATCTTGAATGTTATTTCATATTATCACACATCACTTAAGTATGTGCATAATGATATCTTGATTAACCATGACACCAAATGTCAGTACCTTTTAGTTTCAAACCATCTTTAATATCTGAATTGATAGGCCTCAATTCTTATGCAAGAACACACTATGTTTTGCAACTCACTATTCCATACCTCTTATCGAATATTTGATCAAATATTACAGGACTAATTACCTTCTCATTGTTGTGCCAAGTATCATCTGTATTTGTTGAATACATCAAAGTGGATGATTATAGAATATCGTCTTATATTCCTTCTGAACCTGATCATTTCTGCACATCTCACAATTCAATCAATACTCCACATTCTCATGAAATCATATCATCACAAGAGTCATCTCTATGGTAGGTCCATTTTCTAATACATCCTTTCATAAACGATATGTCAATAGAGTCTTGTGAGATAGCACATACACAATATTGTTTAGGCAACACAAAACATCTTCACCAATGCATAATTTCTTCTATAATGAAGCTACAAATTTACTGCAGATTTCCTGTCGCAGCAGTAACAGGAACAGGACAGTTTTCAGAAAACGATCCATTTGACCCTCTAAATCTCAAAACCATTTTTTCTGGAAGCAATAACATATTTAGGTAACATCATCATCTACCTACTCGCAAATTCATAGGGTCATACAAGCTATTGTGTAGCCTCACTAAATTTTTTGCTAGCTGCTAACTCTGAAAATCTGAACAGTGCTATACCTTGTGAATTACCTCATCATTAACTCCCCTGGAATCTTTGCTACTTATCAAGATCTGGATGATATAACATGTGCAAGGAGTGCACATGGAGCTTTGTCTTCAGCTTGGTTACATTTCCTTCTCCAAAACATAAGAGACCCTTTCTTCTTGTCTTCCTTAGAAAGCACATTCCTGCAAAAACTTGCTATATGTCCAAGATGGTTACATTTATAACATCTTATATCCATGTCATTCATGAACACATTTTCTTTAACAAAGTTTGTAAACCATCTACAACTTGCAGCTTTATGACCAAAACCATGACAACTATAACACCTTTCCTTGCACATGGAGCTTTGTCTTCAGCTTGGTTACATTTCCTTCTCCAAACCATAAGAGACCCTTTCTTCTTGTCTTCCTTAGAAAGCACATTCCTGCAAAAACTTGCTATATGTCCAAGATGGTTACATTTATAACATCTTATATCCATGTCATTCATGAACACATTTTCTTTAACAAAGTTTGTAAACCATCTACAACTTGCAGCTTTATGACCAAAACCATGACAACTATAACACCTTTGACTCATGAAATAACTTCTTCTTGAAGACCCAATCCATCTCTTATTATCAAAATTACATGTAGCAGCCTTGTGACCATAATCATTGCAGCCATACAATATCCTTGAAAAGAATGATTATACCTTATTGACTGATCATACCAATGATGTAAAAATCTGAAAGCACTTCCTCTATCTCTGTGCATACCTATGAACTGTTTTCTAGTGTTATTACCTATTTTCTCTTCACTGTTAGATGCGGCAACATGGTGGTTCAAATCAACCTTATTCTTTGGTGTTTGCCTGAATGTAAACTTCTTTCCATCAGTAGTAACAAATACTGTGTCATGTTTAGTTCCTTCTGAGAGCTTTGTCCAACATTGTATCCCAAACCTGTAGGATCTTTAGAATGCCTTTGCCTGTCCAACATCTCATTCAACATATTAGTACCGTGATCAAATCTCTGATTGTTCTTTGATTGATTCTTGACATATTCAATTTCTTTCTTTAAAGTAACAACTTCTCCTTCAAGCTTTAAACATTCAATCCTTTTGACTTCCAAATCAGATTTAGTTACATCTGTTATCCTTTTAAGTTCTTCTACTTGAGTTTTCAAATTTACAATCATGTTGTCCTTAAGAACTTTCTCTATCAATAGAGAATCATCATTATTTGAATTTTCTTTCAAAGATATAATCTCATTTTCTAGTTTGTCGCACATTTCATCCTTGTTATTCAAGTTAACTTCAAGTTCCTTAATAATATTTGATTTATCAACCATCTGAACGTTTAGAAAATCAATAATCTTTTTATCCTCATCATGACTTTTAATTATAACCTCATTAACTTCAATACTTTTATGTAACTGTACCTTGAGATCATAATTTTTCTTTCTAAGGCTCTTGATTACATCTAGGGCTGAAAGCAATTCTTCTTCAAGACAAACCACTCCATCACCTTCTGCTTCCTGATCAGTAGAGACATCAAACATATTTGCAACACAATCTTTAGCATCAAGATCATTAGTCAAATTATCAACATCATTTGAATCTGATTTCCTTTTAGTCAAATCCTTCATCTTCTTGTTTCTACACTTCTTACCCATAGTATTCCTTCTACCAAGATCAACCCAAGGCTGTTAAACCTAACACAGGGAACCTAGCTTTGATACCACTTGTTGGAATACCAGGATCACTGAGGGGGGGGTGAATTAGTGATCTATAAAACTAATTTTAACTTTAAACCAATGATGTATATACATTGATTACTTTTATCATTAATAAATATATGCTCTTTAAATGCAAGATAAAAATGAACAAAAAGACGGCCCGTTAATGGGCCTCCAAGGGTTTATCCTTCTCTTCGAAAGGATAGGTGTGGATGGCAACCTCTAGAGGAAGGCTGGATGAAAATTAATTTCGACGGCACTGCCAGAGGTAACCCGGGCACCTCCGGGTGTGGATGTATAGCACGGGATTATGAAGGCAATACAGTGGCATCGCAGCGAAGAGGTTACGAGATGGGACCAACAATGAGGCAGAATGCGAAGCTGCAAAAGAGGCTACCTTACTGAGAGTGAAGATGGGCTTTCGAAAGGTGCACTTGGAAGGGGATTCTGAAATCATCATAAATGGGATCAAGAAAGGCAAACTAGAGTCATGGCATCTGGATAAGCACATTAAACAGATTAGGTGCTTTATGTTGGAGTTTGAAGATTTCCGGATTTCTCATGTTTATAGGGAGGCAAATGTGGTAGCCGATAAATTGGCCAACCTGGGAGCAAATAACCCCCCTGGGAATTAGAACATAATTTTTGAAGACTTTGGTCTTCTCGAGTTGGATTAATTTGAAGTCGATCCTCTTTGCTTTACACCCACTTGCTTACTTCGAAGTAATGACTTTCAATTATTACCCCTGATTATGTACACTCATGGGATTGTAATGCTACACATGTGTTTAAACCGCACGCAGGAAGAAATTGGTTTGCGTGTCTCCAAAACTTTCTTGGGAATGCATTAAATTTGGAGAACGGCCTTAGCTCGACATACTTTGTGCAGGGTTTTAACAAAGCGGTAGTCATGGAGGCAAATTTTGCTCTGGAATCGAGCAACCAGACGCAAGCATACAAGGGGAACGTTATGGCCCGACGCCTGAGGCACATTTTTCTTTTTGAAGACCAGGCCTTCATGAGTGTAGTCATGGAGTTCTTTGGCCCGGAATACATGGACGATTACTGGCGGAGGAGGTCGAACCTGGACATCGCTTCATTTTTCGCTGCATTGGCTTTGTCGGTGGGGGAATCAAAGGAAGAGGTCCGACAAGTCATAGAAGCATGCATTGATCCGTAGTGGCTTATGGGGGTTGATGAAATCATCAACGGGGCCGAGCTGGGTGTAGGGCTGAACATGGGACCGGATCCATGGAGGCAAATTGGAGGCGAAGAGACCTCTCTGCAGCCCCTGATGGTATGGTCATCTGCGACCCCAAGGGAGGTCCATCTGCCGAAGGCTGCCAAGGCCTGGCAGACTATAATCAGTTTTTTGCTGGAGAATACTGGGGAGGAGGCTGGAAAAAAGGTTCTCATGAAGACGACCCCCAGAAAGAGTGTGCGCCCACCCGACGAGCCATTGAGGCATCAATTGAACAGGGGCAGATGCGAAGCGGCGAGGGCATCCACAAGTGCAGACACATGGATTGATGAATCACTATTTGGAGAGGAGGATGCACGCGGCTCTGGAAGACATCGGTTCTCGGTGGCAGATGATCGCTCCATCCCGAATTTTACCAAGGAAGAAGCTGCTTCCTGGTTCAAAGAGTGACAAGGTGGGGTGGCTTACTGTGTGGCGGGGAGTACTCCATGGTTTTTTGGCTCGGTCTGGAGTTGTTTTTGGGGTTGATGCCTTTTCTCTTATTTGCATCAACCTTTTGAAAAGGGGTATTTAGTGGGCTTTTAATATTCTCCCAATCTATTGTATGCACTTTTTTCTTCGGGATGTTTATATCCTTTAGTCTCTAGTACTATGACTATATAGTTAGGTGTAGGGGTAGGCAAGCAATGGGATTGTAAGGCGGCAGCCAACCGGATAAATGGCTTTATGACGTAATCCGTTTCTTATATCAATACAAAAAATGTTACCGATCAAAAGAAAAAAATGAACTAAAAGACAAATATACACAATTGGATCACAGACACCTTGTTTATAGTGGAAAACCCCTCAGGGTCAAAAACCACTTTCTCAAATCCTTTTATTATGCCTTTGAGCCAATCAATTTAAGAGCTACAACTCTGGGAAGCACCAACACCCTTATACATTTAGGAGCTACAACTCCAAGGAACACCCATCCCTATCTCCTGAAGCACCCACTTCACAATTGCAAGAAGCACCCACTTCCCAATAACTAGAAACACCCACTTCCCTTACATTTAAGAAAAATAATATTCAGTGATACAAATTACAACATAGATCTTTATACCTGTTACAAATAATTTCCCTTTCACAATCTATTCTTATCAAGAATAATATTCAAAATGATGTTTTTCATTACATATTCATTGCGATTAATCATTCTTTTATTATTCATGACAAACATGCCAAAATATAAATATTCAACAAATATTCAAATGTGTTTCCAAACCCTGTCAAACATCTGCTCATAACACATGTATTCAAACATGCTTCTTCAAGTTTAAAACAACGACATCAATACCTCTTTTGAAGTTCCCATGACAATCAAAGGTTCCTGTAGCAAAACAACATTAAACGAAACCAAAAGAAAATCTGCACATGAACTCAAATCTAAGTGAAGATTAATCCTGTCAATGCCCACTGATCACATCTGCAATATCTGATTCTTAATCAAACAATCAAAGCATTGTTAAGAAGCCAACGTCTTCATCATTCAACATGCTTCAACTTAATCTATGCATCTGAATATATTTGTGTCGTAAAAACTTTACAAAATCTGATCACAAAAAGTATTTATGCTATTGTTTCAAATCTGATCAAACACAATATCAAATTTGCTGTTACAAGTCACCTCATGTTATACACAAATCTGTAAGTTGCTTTTCTGTAACATTATACTATCAATCCATTATCAAAGTCTGAATCATATGCTCACACCTCAACCTTTAATGCAAACCGGTCAAAATCTGAAATAAATCTTTCAGACCACAAGGCAATATGTTCTCAAAACCATACTGTCAAAATCTCAAAATCTGAAAATATAATCCTTTTAAAATAGAAATTTGAACCAATGTTCAAGTTTTGACAAAGAAGAATAAACTTCAAAATATTATTAAAACATATTATACCTTATAATCCCCATAAATTCATTTGCAATCTGTATCATCTTTAGTTCTGATTTTTTTGCACTTTTATAATCCAACAAATATCTCCATATCAAATGTCGATCTACAAGTCTTCACACAACCTTCTGCAATGGTTCAAATTCTCTGCAAGTTTCTTTTATATATATACATCTCTTCAATAAGATTTCTGCAATTCTTTTTCTTATTAAGATGCTCTCTCTATCTTTTTTTTTTCTTTATTTCATTCTATGAATGCTTTTATGTTTACCAGCAGATTGGTTTTTAACAACCGATTCACATCATAACTATCAAAACCAAACTTCTCATAATGCCGACATAGGAAGACCAATTCAAATCAGTTTTTCATAACTGAATTAAACCGACATTCTTTAACAAATCTGCTCACTAACGAATACAAAACCGATACCTTTAGAGGCAAAAACATATTCAAAATAAGTCTTATTAGAATCGGTTTTTCATCAATTTGATTAAATCTTATTTGGTTCCAAACTTCCATGGGAAATGAATTGGTTTTAACATTAAAATCTGTTATGAGAATAACTTCTTAAGTACCGATTCTCCAATCAAAACAATAGAATGTCACCCAACTTCATAACTATTAATTATGCACTCAAATGAATAGTTTTAGAATTGGTTCCTTGCTCTTTAAACAGATCATCAATTTGTTGTTAGTCTGTTTTCTATTTGACTTAATAAAGTCAGATTTTAAAACATAAATAATATGTTAAAAGTCAAGATCATACGTAACCGACATAAGCTGCAAAGTATTATTATAAATCTGATTGGTTTAGCACAGGAAAGACCGATTTCTTATGTTATGATAAATCTTAATATGTTTATACCAATAAACATTATCCACCTTTGATTAACAAGCCTTCTCAGCACGAATCAACTTTTAATATATCAATTTAAGTGATTCACTTCCAGCATAGTATTTATAAAGTTATCAACTCTGTTTTATAGACCAGTTCTTCCATGTGTTTGTCGACATATTTGATATTTATGTAAGGATTAAAAATCTGTCCATATATACCTTCTTACCAACCAAACTACCAAACTACTGAATGAAGAACACCACTATTGATCTGATATTAATAACCTTTTGTCGACCATCATACTAATGTAGTTGTGCATAACCAAAAATAAGTGTTCATCAATATAAATGGAGTCTGCAAGTCAAACACGTCTTTCTGATTCCTATAACATTTCTGACATCCATGGAATGATAATCATGTAATAGTAATGATAATCATGCACTAGCAACATTCACATTATCAACCTTCTTTTTGACATCAATGACAAACATGCCAAAGCTCAACGGTTCGTGCATCAAACCAACTTCGTTTGCAAGCATTGAATCTCTTCGCTCATTTTCCAAAGTACATTCTTTTTTCAAAACATTGTCACCAACTCAGTTGCAAGTGTCTCTGGTTCCAGCTCCATTGTATATATGGTCATTTCCGGTTACTATTTATGATTCCTTTGGTTGGTACCATGAGTCAATGCAGCCACCTGCATTTACAAGGTTTCTTCCATACATTCATTAGGGTTTCAGAGAAAATATTTTATTCAAATAGATTTCCACTATGCCCCTTCTATGTCACCTTAGTGCAAATTTGTATCCCTTGCTAACAATCACGACTAGGAACCATGACAAGTGTAGTATTATGTCATTTGGAATGTCAGTAAATAAGCATTGTTTCCCAAAATTATCAAGATAAAATTTATTCAACACCAGATACACTGTGGATTAGGAAACCAATAGTCTGGTAAATGAACATTATTCTATAATCCACATGGCACTTTTTTTTTCTTTTCCCTCTCTTATTCATATTTCATACCATCTGTCCCTTGCAACCCTCATTTATGTTTTTTAATATTTTTCTTGAACTCCCATATCTCTTCCCCTTATTATTTGAAATTAACGGGAATTTGAGTCTAATGGTATTTGATGCAATTCTGTGATACCTCTCAGAGACAGACCATAAATATTTGTAAAGGTTTATAACCGTGCTACAATTCGAAGAATTGACAGCCTTAGCTGAAGTGTGCCCTTGAGTCATTTTGCATTGGTTGGCCTTGGACGACAGTTTGCAGCAAATTTGGAGTGATTGATTTACTACTTTGGTTTGTTATTTTGTTTGAGGAAGGTGTAGCTAAATCGGTTTGGGTTCAAACTGTGTTTGATATTGTTTCCTGAAAACTACTGAAGAACCTGGCAGCCTGTCATATTTCTCATTTCACAGAAAGAGGCAAGCTATTTAGCTAACTCTTTAGAGAAAATTGTGTCTTTATATTTCTTACAAGGCATAAAATGCACCATCTTAGAAAAGCATTTCATTTGAATTAATTTTTTTATTTCCTTGCCGGGGACTTAGCAATCTCAATACAAAATCATAGCATTAATTGCTAAATATTATTTGACACTGATAAGATTTGTATTTGCCAATATTTGCTCCCCTGCCATGGTTGTATTCCTTAAACTATGTTTTGTCACCAATATTAAGCTTTGCAAAATTTAGTTGTTGGAATGACGAGTGTAATCTTGTGGCATGGTAGAGTCTCTGTTTCTCTGAAAGCCTATAGATTTGCTGTGCCACTCTCAGAACTTGCAACTCTCTTAACACTGCTTAAAATCTGTAATATGATCAATTTCTGAAAATCTAAAAAACTTATCCATCATTTGTTATTTTCAATTTGACTTGCCATGCACAATGACAAGTCTTTTTATCAATAACAAGGAAATAGTTCCAGAAGGTCAAATTCCAGAGGCTACAAGGCAGAAGTATTACGGGAAGTAATTGGTAAAATACTGGATGTATTAACAAGGATCAAAAGATCCATATATACAAATGAATAAACGATGTTTCCTTAGGAATTAATCGCAAAGAATAGAAACATTCTATTATAACTAGAGAAGACTAAATATTAGAAAGATTCTAATATTTACAATATATTTACAAGAGATAAATAGATAACCATTAAGAATATAACTATTACTTTAATACCCTCCCTTAATGGTTAATCTATCCACTACAACAAGCTGTCCTCTGAATTTGGCAAACTTGTCTGGACCAAGAGGCTTGGTGAGAATGTCTGCAGTCTGATCTGCTGTAGGTACATACTGCAAATGTATTGTCCTGTCTTCAACCAATTGCCGAATGTAGTGACATTGAATATCTACATGCTTGGTTCTTTCATGGAAGATTGGATTCCGTACTAACTTGATAACGCCTTCGTTATCAACAAACAAATTGGTTGGGCCTGCTGGTGACATCTGCATATCCCCAAGCATCTGAGGAAGCCAAACAACTTCACAACCTACCTTAATTGTCCCTCTGTATTTGGCCTCTGTAGAGGAGAGAGAAACGGCCTGCTGCTTCTTACTGGTCCATGTGACGACACCAGATCCCAAACCAAGCACATATCCAGAAGTTGACTTTTTATCGTCAATAGAGCCTGCCCAATCTGAATCTGTGAATCCACTGACTCTAGGATTAGGACTCCGAGAGTAGAGAATCCCATAATTAGGAGTGCCCTTCACATAGTGAAGCACACGCTTAGCAACCATCCAATGATCAGCCTTGGGAGCTGTCATAAACCCTGAAATGTAGCTGACGACGAAGTTGATATCAGGTCCAGTAGCGAAGAGATAGATGAGACTGCCTACTAGTTGCTTGTATGTAGTATCATCAACTGGAGGAGAATCAGACTTGGCTGATAACTTCAGACCTTTCTCCATAGGTGTAGATGCAGGCTTGCAATCCTGCATACGAAACTTGTCTAACAGAGCCCTGACATATTTGGATTGAGAAATGAATATACCAGAAGACTGCTGCCAAACCTCAACACCGAGGCAATAATGCATGAGGCCAAGGTCAGTCATATCAAAAGACTGGCATAAACTCTGTTTGATTCCCTGAATCAAAGATTCCGAACTGCCAGTAATGATTAGATCATCCACATAAATGACTAGAAGGATGATGTCACTGTCAGTAGTCTTGATGTACAAATTTGAGTCTGAAAAACTCCTTTGGAAGCCTTGATCACTGAGGTACTTATCAATTTTCATGTACCATGTGTTGTTTTTTTTCATATGATGTTTCTTGTCTTGCCACCTGTTTATGATCGGGTGTGAACACTGTTGGCATCGTTTCAGCTGTCTGAGCACTGTTGGCAGTTTGTTACAAGGTAACACATATGTTAAAGCCCCGTAAAAGAATCAAGGCATCCAATGCGCATGTTGCGAAACGGTTGAAATGAGTATCCGTATGTAACTTTCATTTCATTTTATCTTGAGTACGTCGCAGAATAACACCTGTTATTGTGTTTCATTCCCATATCTTCGAGCAGCTAAAAAAAGATATTAACAACCAGTTAATATTCTGTGTGGGATATTCACAAATGGTTAAAAGGCACTGAAAAACAAAAGATGGACAATCATTTATAAAATGTTTGAGATATTGAAAAGTTATACGAAACTTAAAAACGATGGGGAGTTGTTCAAATACACAGGCGTATGCCAGTAAAAGATGACGAATGTCTGAATTTGAGAATATAGAGTATTAACGGCTCTGACAAACAGGTCGGGCTTCCTGTGTAATAACGTATAGAATGCCATAAGCCGTAGGTTGCTGAAGACACACAACAGTCGTATGCGGCTAAAAAAAGAAAAAAGGAGTCTTTTTTAAAGAAAAGAAGCGGTTCTAAAGATGAGATACGAAGAGCTCATATAAAAAAATAGTAACGTTAACTATCTCAGAAAATACTGAGTGCGGCATGTATTGATTCATTTTTGACAGATACGTGTAGAACATACGTGCTACAGGGGGTTGCTGGGGCATACAAAAATTTGTATCCAATACTGCAGTCAATTTTTTCGATTATCAGAAGTGTGAAGATTTGGTCATAAATATCTCTGTTGAAAGATGCAGACATAGCATGTATGTATAAGAGGCTTCGAGAAATAAAGAGCATTTTTTTGGTGATGACAGTATGAGGTTGGTTCTTGCAGCAGGGACTGTGAAAGAGTGAAAGGATTGATGAGAAGATATAGAGAGGACTAACAGTGAGGGGGGGCTTATTTCTATATATATAGACGACCCCTTTTGGTTAAATCTCAGTAGTCCTACAACGTCTTCATACATTAGTGAAGATACAGAACGAACTGTTGTGTTGACTCATTGTTTACCACTTGTAAGGAAGGTAGTTGCCTTCTAAATCATGTTGGAGCCTGATCTTGAAAGTTTGAGAAGAGTAGCTCTCAGTTGTAACGGGTAGTTGCCCATCAGATTAGTGATGCCGTGGTTTTTCCCGTCTTTGGTTTCCACGAGATACTTTGGGTGTCTTGTCTCCTTTATTGTGTGCTCTTATGAATTCTGTTTCATAGTTTCTATTTAAGGTTTTTTAAAATACTGATTCACCCCCTCCCCCTCTCAGCATTTTCCGTTTTACAATTGGTATCATAGCAGGTCACTCTCTTCTCTTGCTTAAAAGCTTGAGAGTTCGATTCTTGTGACTATCATGAGTGCCTTAGAAGGTCTTGCTACGAATCGTGCGCCTCTTTTCGATGGAAACAACTATGCCTTTTGGAGTGTTTGCATGAAGACCTACATCATGTCCCTAGGCTGTGATGTCTATCTTAGTCTTGTCAATGGTTACACTATTCCGACTACTCCCCCGGCGGATGCTGATGGTAAAAAGGAATTCGAGAATAATGCCAAGGCAATGAATGCTATTCTGTGTGGTCTATCCGAATCCGACTTTGTAAAGGTCATGCACTGTTCCACCGCAAAAGAAGTTTGGGACAAACTGCATAATGCCTACCACGGTGATGATAAAGTTAGGAAGGCAAAAGTCCAAACTCACCGAGCTGTCTTTGAAAGCTTTCGTATGAAGGACAGTGAAAACATTGCTGCATATTTTCTGTGTGTTGATGAAGTTGTCAACGCTTTAAGGGGTCTAGGTGAAAATGTTGAAGAGAAAACTGTGGTTCAGAAGATTCTTCGTTCTCTTCCCATGAGACTTGATGCTAAAGTCTCTGCTGTTGAAGAAATGTCTGATTTAGACACTCTAACTGTTGATAAGCTACATGGCATCTTGATTGCATATGAAATGAGGACTATGGTTGAAGGGTCTTCTAAAACTGAATCTGCATTGAAGGCTTCTAAAAGAAGCAAGGACAAAGAGACCAATCTAAGCGAAGGCTCGGATGAGGACTCAAATGAGGAAATAGCTTACCTCATTAGAAGGCTGAAAAAGGGCTTTAACAAAAACAGAGGCAAGT
>MU224963.1:1435248-1461530 GCA_018584345.1 Thuja plicata | reverse complement strand
TCAGGTAATTTGGATGAAGAACACTCTATGTGATTATAAGCTTGAAATTACTGATCCTATTTGTATTTTCTGTGACAACACTAGCGCCATTGATATTTCGAAGAATCCGGTGATGCATTCTCGAACCAAGCACATTCCAATCAAGTATCACTATCTGAAGGAACAAGTTGCAAATAACATTGTTAAGCTGAACTATGTTTGTTCCCACGAGCAAGTTGCTGATGTGTTTACTAAACCGTTACCTCGAGATCACTTCAAGTATCTTCGAAGCAAGCTTGGTGTCATTCCACCTCAATGAAAGGTCAGTTTTTAGCAAAAGCACTTCATTGTTGTATCTCTCGGATTGCTGTTGTGTTTGAGTTGCGTGGTCATTGATGACAAAGGGGGAGTAGACTTTCAGGGGGAGTTGGTTCAGTCTTTGTTACAGTTGTTTCAGTTGGTTCATTTTATGGGGGAGTTGTTTTCAGATTTCAGATTTGGAACTTGTTCAGAGTGTTTTCAGATTGGTTCATCTGCTCAGGGAGAGTTCTTCAACTTTACTATCTGGTTCAGTTGTGTTTCAGTTGGTTTGCCATCAATGACAAAAAGGGGGAGATTGTTGTTTTTTGTCATATGATGTTTCTTGTCTTGCCACCTGTTTATGATCGGGTGTGAACACTGTTGGCATCGTTTCAGCTGTCTGAGCACTGTTGGCAGTCTGTTACAAGTAAGGTAACACATATGTTAAAGCCCCGTAAAAGAATCAAGGCATCCAATGTGCATGTTGCGAAACGGTTGAAATGAGTATCCGTATGTAACTGTCATTTCATTTTATCTTGAGTATGTTGTAGAATAACACCTGTTATTTTGTCTCATTCCCATATCTTTGAGTGGCTAAAAAAAGATATTAACAGCCAGTTAATATTCTGTGTGGGATATTCACAAATGGTTAAAAGGCACTGAAAAACAAAAGATGGACAATCATTTTTAAAACGTCTGAGATATTGAAAAGTTATACAAAACTTCAAAACGATGGGGAGTTGTTCAAATACACAAGCGTATGCCAGTAAAAGACGACGAATGTCTGAATTTGAGAATATAGAGTAGTAACGGCTCTGACAAACAGGTCGGGCTTCCTGTGTAATACGTATAGAATGCCATAAGCTGTAGGTTGCTGAAGACACACAACAATCGTATGCGGCTAAAAAAAGAAAAAATGAGTCTTTTTTAAAGAAAAGAAGCGGTTCTAAAGATGAGATACGAAGAGCTCATATAATAAAATAGTAACGTTAACTATCTCAGAAAATACTGAGTGTGGCATGTATTGATTCATTTTTGAGAGATACGTGTACAACATACGTGCTACAGGGGGTTGCTGGAGCATACAAAAATTTGAATCCAATACTGCAGTCAGTTTTTTCGATTATCAGAAGTGTGAAGATTTGGTCACAAATATCTCTGTTGAAAGATGCAGACATAGCATGTATGTATAAGAGGCTTCGAGAAATAAAGAGCTTTTCTTTGGTGATGACAGTATGAGGTTGGTTCTTGCAGCAGGGATTGTGAAAGAGTGAAAGGATTGATGAGAAGATATAGAGAGGACTAACAGTGAGGGGGGGCTTATTTCTATATATACAGACGACCCCTTTTGGTTAAATCTCAGTAGTCCTACAACGTCTTCATACATTAGTGAAGATACAGAACGAACTGTTGTGTTGACTCATTATTTACCACTTGTAAGGAAGGTAGTTGCCTTCTAAATCAGTTTGGAGCCTGATCTTGAAAGTTTGAGAGTAGTAGCTCTCAGTTGTAACGGGTAGTTGCCCATCAGATTAGTGATGTCGTGGTTTTTCCCGTCTTTGGTTTCCACGAGATACTTTGGGTGTCTTGTCTCCTTTATTGTGTGCTCTTACGAATTCTGTTTAAGGTTTTTTAAAATACTGATTCACCCCCTCCCCCTCTCAACATTTTCCATTTTACACCATGCCCTAGGGGCCTGCTTCAAGCCATAGAGAGCTTTCACCAGTCTGAGAACCTGGTGTTCTTTACCAGCAACCTTGAAACTAGGAGGCTGCGTCATGTAGACTCTTCCTGTAGGTCACCATTCAGGAAAGCACTCTTGATGTCCATCTGATGGACTTCTCAGCCAAATTGAGTTGCCATGGCTAGAGCTAATCTGATAGTGCTCATTTTTGCTGTAGGAGCAAAAGTCTCCTTATAGTCAATGCCCTGACACTGAGAGAAGCCCTTCGCAACTAAACGAGCTCTGTACTTATCCAAAGTACCATCAGACTTGTACTCTATTTTGTAGACCCATTTGCAGCCAATGGGTTTCTTCCTTGGTGGAAGATCAGAAAGGACCCATGTGTGATTCTTCAGCAGGCTCTGGTGTCCAAATTCACGGCCTGTTCCCACTCTAGAATTCCTTTAGCCTTTGAGTATGTTTGAGGTTCAAACACACTGTGAATGTTGGCCATGAGAGCAATATTGACAGTCTCTGTAGGTTTGCTCTTCTTTCGAGCAGTTTTCCCCTCGATGAGCTCGTCATCCCGAAGATCAGCAAGTGTCCTAGCCCCCACCATTAAGGCTGGAGAGGAGGACCAACATGATTATCAGGTGATGCTCTATGATCAGGTTCCTCATCAGAAGAATCTGGATCAAAATCAGGAGAAGCATCTGCATATCTAGGTGATCTTGGAGGAGAGGTAGGAGGTGTCTGTACAGGAATCATCGGTAGTACTGGAGCTACTTGAGCTGTTGGAGCCCTCCCTGGAGATGGACCTAATGGAAGGCGAACTCCCAAATCATGAGCCTTCATAGACTGGTCTGCGGAATCAAGAACAAGAGAGACAAGCATGAACGATCCTCGCTGCTCATCAAAGACTACATCACGACTGTATAGAAGATGAGATGTCTCAATGTCGATCAAGCGGTAGGCTTTGTGCAGACTACTATATCCAACAAGCATGAGTTTCTGGCTCTTGGCATCCAACTTGGTGTGTGACGCACCAGGGATCCAAGATTCCAAACATAGGCAAAAGAGCCAAAAACCTTCAGGTGACTGATTCTAGGCTTGCGCCTTGACCAGACCTCTTTCGGAATCTTGCCTTTGACCGCCACAGTGGGTGACCGGTTCAAAAGGTAGACTGCAGTGTTAACTGCTTCTGCCCAAAATTTCTTCGGAACATGTTTGTGCTCAAGCATAGACCTAGCCATCTCGGTGATTGTTCTATTTCGACGTTCAACTATACTATTTTGTTGTGGTGTGTGGGGTGTGGTTAGTTGACGCTTGATGCCATGAAGATCACAAAAGCTAGAGAATTCACTAGAACAAAATTCCCCCCATTATCTATCGTAAGAGCAATAAGAGATTTCCTAGACTCTTTTTCAACTAGAGATTTAAACTTCTGAAATATAGTAAACGCTTCTGATTTCTTTTTAAGAAATAGACCCACATTTTTCTACCAAAATCATCAACAAATAACATAAAATACCTAGACCCAAGAACAGAAGGAGTGGCCATAGGGCCGCAAATATCGGCATGAACAAGCTGAAGTACCTGAGAAGTCTGCCATGAATCGCTAACAGGAAAAGGTGTGCGATGTTGCTTCCCAGCCTGGCATGCATCACAAACTCCAAGCTACTGAGTCTGAATCTCTGGCAATCCGAGGACAAGCTCGTCACGAGCAAGTTGAGAGAGATAGCGCACATTTAAGTGCCCATAACACTGATGCCAAAGTGAATTGACAGAAGACTGCCGAGCAGCCATAGCAAGGTCCTGAGAAGTATCAGAATCTGCAAGTCTGAAAAGATCATGATCCTCAAGACTAACTGCAACAACAGACCGAGTCGCCCTATTAGTGATGGTGCACTGATGTGAATTGAAGGTGACATCCAACTGTGGAGAGTGTCACAGTATCTGACTGATTGAGAGTAGATTAAGTTCCATCCCTGGAACATGGTACACATCGAGGAAAATAAGATTCCTCCTAGCAGACTGAATCTGAATGTTGCCTTTGCCGACAACAGTGTACTCTTCCCCTCCACCAAAAATAACTGAATCGGAATAAGGCTGATAGTCAGTGAACCAATCTTCGCGGTGGGTGAAATGACGAGAGGCACTTGAATCAATGTACCAGGCAGACGACTTGACATGATCTGCTGGTCTTTTAGCCATGAAGGCGTAAAAGGCAGATTCTATCTACTTAGTGTGCTCTGCGCTGTTCGCTTTGGGCTGTGAACCAGATTGCTTAGTGTGGTCGACCATGAAGGCGTAAAAGGCAGATTCTGTTTGCTTAGTGTGCTCTGCGCTGTTCGCTTTGGGCTGCGAACCAGATTGCTTAGTGTGGGCAGCTAAGCGCTTCCGACATTCAACCTTCATGTGACCATACTTGTGGCAGTAGTGGCATTGAATGTTCTTTTTCTTGGAGCCTTCTGATGCTGGAGCAAAGGGCATCTGCTGAGAAGACTGCTGAGAATGAGACTTGCCCTTATCTTTCTGAAAGGATTTAGTAGCAAAGGCTTGCTCAGTGGAGGTGGAGTTGGAACTGCTACCAAACTGTTGTTTCCACCGATCTTGCTGAAGCAGAAGTGTGCAAAGATCAGTGAACTTTAGATCATCACCAGTAGAAGTGATGTTGAGAGTCTCGATAAAATGCTTGTAGGACTTGGGAAACTTTTGAGGGTTATTACCACAATGTCTTCTTCCTCCATCTTGCGTCCAATGGCAAGCAACTGATCACGGATTTCCTGAATCCGATTTAGGTGGTCCTAGAGCAATTTCCGCTCATCCATGATAATAGAGAACAAAGTGTTCTTGAGAAAGAAGGCCCTGCTTTTATCTGAAGTCTCCTGTAGGGTTTTGAGATGCTCCCATATCTTGGTAGCTGTTTTGCCAGATGGAATTTGAGGGAGCTAATCATCAGCCACTGATAATTTGAGAAACATGTCTGCCTCCCAATTCTGTTGGTCATAGGTAACTTGATCCCTTAGTAGTACCTAGAACCACCTGATCGCTGCTACGATATTCGAAGATGGTTAGCATCTTCTGCTTCCATGTGCTATAATTCCGACCATTGAATTTCTGATTTCCCTAGAGCAGTAGACTGGTGAGTGATGCCAAGGCACAAATTTCAATTAAAAATGTGAAGAACTGAGAAGGCACGTACTTTGAGGTGAAATGTTGGAAGACCCAAAAAACGAGTAGAACCCAGAAGGAATATGTTGTCAGATTCTGGATTCGCTGGCTCAAAAATTGAGGCACAAAAATCGAGGCACCCAGAAAAAACATACAACCCAATTGAGCTCTTGAAAAACCCATCAAGAATATGTGATCAAAAAAAATTTTCGAGCCAAAAAATTAGGGTTTTCGAATGAAACCCTAGGTTGTGACTTCAAGCTCAAAAAAAATGGCGATTTTGCAGAGAGGAGCAAAAGGAAGGTCGAAAGTGGTGATTTCTGGTGGTGGCATGCAGATATAGGGCCACCTTAAGTAGGGACGACCACCACTATGGTGGAAAAGAATGTCAAAGATGGACGTAGCACCAGAGAAATCGCGGGTGAAAAAAAAATGCGATTTTAAGAAGGAAAAAACGCAACTGCACACTGCGCGATTTCTGAGAAAGACTCCACAAAAAGACCTTCGTTCCTTGCTAGCGGTCTACAAAAACGTTGCAGAAAGTAGCGTCAAATAATGACGTGAAAAACGAATTTCTGTAACCCACGAAAAATTTCACAGAAAGCCCAAAAACGGGTTTCAGAGAATTTTGAAAAAAAGGGCAGATAATTTCTAAAATGAAATGGTTATTTTTTTTTTGAAAAAGGAATAGGCTCTGATACTATATTATGGGAAGTAATTGGTAAAATACTGGATGTATTAACAAGGATCAAAGATCCATATATACAAATGAATAGATGATGTTTCCTTAGGAAACAATCACAAAAGAATAGAAACATTCTATTCTAACTACAAAAGACTAAATATTAGAAAGATTCTAATATTTACAAGAGATAAATAGATAACCATTAAGAATATAACTATTACTTTAATAGGAAGTCCGTTTAGGATGCTCAGAATCTTTCTTAATCATATTCTAAAGAGTTTTTCAAATCATAGAGAATTTTTTTTTTCAGCCAAGTAAATCACTGTTAACGTGCCTAGCTGAGTTTGTGGCAATTTTTTTTTTCTGACAGGTAAGCTGCAGCATAGGGCTGCTTGATGTATTGATCCAAAATAAATATTTACATAATAGCATAATTTTTGCCTTTTACACAACAAAATCCAGGCAGAACCAAACCAGGTCAATATCAAAATTCTGGCATTACATCATACCTAAGGATCTGGTTATACAGAGGGGTCTCACTGACCGGAAGATAATATCCTAAGATTGCATGACTTATGTTGAGGTTATAACACCAAGTTTGGAGTGAGACTGTAGATGCATTTTGTTGCAATCTTCTTCTCTTCTGAAGGTATTGTTTTTCCTTTTCTGAACTACATACCACATATTGGCGTCTCCCCCTTCCATTAGATACCCGGGATATGGGAAGGCAGAGTTGAAATCATTGCAGAGGTGCTCTCCTTCTCAGAAAGCTGAGGACGTGTGTTATTAACTACGATCTATGAGGACTGTTTATCCTTTGGGCCCATGGTATCTTTTTGAGGAATCTCATGCATTGAGCCATCCTTGTATTTTGGACTGTCCAAGGGACCTAAAGTAGCATGCAAAAGTGGCTTTTGACCCATCTCTGAATTGGGTGTGCACATGTCTTCATGTAGATCTTCCTTATTTCCATTGCCAAATTCTGGAGGAGTGTCTAGCCTTTTGGAAAGGTTGTCCATAGCGTAATTTTGGGGTGAAGCATCACTTCTTGTTTTGTCTGAAATTTCATGTTTGGACAATTACTGCAATATGCCCAGTCTAGTAACATCTCCTGCAATGGAAGGACGAGCCTTTGTAATTGAAAGGTTGTGTCCATCCTTGACCATTGGCATTGAGAATTATTTCTGCTGGAAGATTTCTAGATACATCTAATGCCACCAAGATCAGTGCAAAGGTTGCATGCATAAAATTTGTTGAGTCTTTATCTGTAGTCATGAAAGTGCCAATAGACTTGCTAATTGCTTCAGAGCAGGATTCAAACCAGTAGTGGAGCGGGAGATTTGAAAGGCGAACCTATACTGGCATACTAGAAAATGATTCAGTGGAAAGATTAAATTGTGCCATGATTTTAGCATTAATATTTTTTGTTCCCATGACCATAAATATCTTAATATGGTGTTTTTATCCCGCTTGTCAAACACCACGATAAAGAAACCTCTGGCACAAGGATAGATTTCCAATTTTCCTTCCATTAAAGTCATCTTAGATACAGATATCCATTTGTGCAAGTCTAAAAGGGTCAGCATTAAATATCCGAACCTTCTGACGAACCCATTCTCAGTGAAGTACTCTTTGTTTTCAAACTATCTTTCTTTAGGTCAGCATTCAATAGTAATTTAACAGTTTTCTTTCTGAACAATGAACAATCCTTCCTGTTTATTGAAGCCTTGATAATTTTTGATCATCTGAAATTTGTAAAACTTAGGCCAACATATTTAATGTTGTCCTTTTAAGGTTTTCATACCTTTGGCATTTTCATCAACCTTTACTTTCAGTTCTACCTTTTCTAAAATGGTTGCAACATCACAATCCGTATCATCTATGTTTTCTTGTGCAGAGAGATCTCACTAAGCAAGCCAATTTCATTGTGCTCTAGAATTCTTTTAAGCGTTGCCCTCCTCAGTATGCAACCTAGCATTGTAGCTACTCCTCAGATTGTCTGTACTCAACACCATAAAGGTCTCAGCAGTAGGTCATCTGCCCAGGCTCTAGTTAACTATTTTTTCATTCTCAGTATTTATTTTAATTTTATATTTATATCTTTTCTTAGCATTCTTTCTAGGCAACTTTTCTTTAATAATTAGCACTGGATTCTTTATTTTTTTCGACTTATATCTTTTTTTCCCTCTTTTTGCTTAGGGTTTAAAGCTAACTTTAAACTGACCTATCTGGCAAGCATTTCTACAAGCTGAAGATCATAACTCGTGTTTGAAATTGCAGCCATTGAACTTGAATAATATGAATTCACAAAGAAATTTCTTATATTGGCGTTTAAACTTAAAGCAACTGAATGATCAAAATCAGTAATGGCTTGTTGGTGCTTGGATGTTGGGATGGCAAGAATTTAGTAGATTTGGATGTAGCGGGTTGGGAATATTTTATGGCTTCTGGGATTTCTTCAAGAGTTTTGATCTAGGAGAGGAAAGATCAATAGTGCATACTCTCCTTGTGGGATTTGGTCTACTGGTTTCAAATAAGAGGCGAATGAGGTACATCTAGTTCAATAAATCTAGGAACATTATTACTCATTAACCTTTCTATTAAAGGGGATCCTATTTGAAAACCTTCATAGTTAATATGTCTGTCACAATCTATTAAATCTTGGAACTTTTCGGGTAACTTACTTGAGCAAAATTAGATGGAGAAAAATAATGTAGTCTGAATATGCATCTTCCTTATACTATTGCATAAACTGACTACGGGCTAGATCAGCAACTTTGATTTGTAAATAAAGAAAGATAGCAGAACACATGTGTTCATCATCTAAATGCTGTAAAAATTGGACAAACAACATATTTCCCATCAGCAATAAGTTTTCCCCTAAACTAAGTAAAAATGGCCTGTTGCCAAGCTGACCATCGGGTATCAATGGGGCAAGCAAAATTTTCAGCTCTGAAATCATAGTTAAGCTGAGGATGTACTATGATATCAATGTTTTTTTATGTTGCTAATCATTTACAAATATTGTGCTTATACAAGCATCAACATGAGACCAATACATGCTCTTGCGAGCATAACAATAAGGCTGATGTTAGCTCCTTTTGAACAACCACAATTGAAAGTTGAAACCACCATACTAGAAGTCAACTATGGAAGACCATGCATCACAACATAGAATTCCACATCGGATGTCCCTTTGGGATTTGAACTTGAGTCTCCACAATGAGAACTCAATGTTTTAACCAACTAAACTCAACCCCTTGGACAATGATATCAATGTTAGAGAATACACATGTAAAAATCCTCTGCTCTTCCGTCTTCTCACTTCTTTCAAAATAATGAAAGACAAATATACAGGTCTAATCCCTAAACCTTTTAATATTTTATTATCAAATTGACTTCGTTTTGCTATATAGTTTTCAAAATTTCAGCTTTAAAACTTTTCTCAAGATATAAACCACTCAGAAATATTAGGAAACTTAAAATAACCATCTTCAAAAACAAAGATTCATTCATCTTCACTAAACTTGATATTAGGAAACTTAAAAGAACCATCTTCAAAAACAGAGATTTATTCATCTTCGCTAAACTTGATATTAGGAAACTTAAAAGAACCATCTTCAAAAACAAAGATTTATTCATCTTCACTAAACTTGTGTAAAACCCTTGGATATT
Source organism: Thuja plicata (assembly GCA_018584345.1). Taxonomy (NCBI): domain Eukaryota; kingdom Viridiplantae; phylum Streptophyta; class Pinopsida; order Cupressales; family Cupressaceae; genus Thuja; species Thuja plicata. Next base: position 1,452,054 of record MU224963.1, on the reverse strand, counting down.
AGGTGAATAAACTTGTGTAAAAACCTTGGATATTAGGTGAACAAGAAGCAACTCTAGTTTTCTTATCCATGATAGTTGGAGCCTGAGGAACTTTCTTGAAATTCTATGAAGTGATTTGTAAACTAAAAGTCTTCAAATATACTTGCATGTGAACTTGTTTTGCAGTCTTTCATTACTTCACTAAATAGATCAAGAACAGTTGGTTCTGATACAATTTCAAGCATTGTCACTAAGCGCATCCATTAGTCTCTTATTTGAAAGAAAAGCCTCTTTTGTAGGAAGGACGAAGAGAGCTCTTTTTGCTGTGTCTGGGTGCATTTGTTTGATGTATTTTGTGAGTTAGTAGGGGCATGCTTTGATTTTTTTGTCAAATCACTTGCTATTTTAGTTGTTTTATTTTGTTTCTTTTTTCTTTGTTCTTGCCCATGTCTTATCCCTGTGCTATGTAGGAGTTTGGGCTTTTTTCTTGGTATGTAACACTCCTGCAATGGGTTTGCTTGGCATTTTTGTAGGTGGTTGTATGCAATGTTGTTGGATTGAATGGAGACAGTAAATGATGGGTGTAAAACTAAGTAGCCGATCCTGATTTGGATCCGGATTCGGGGATTCGACAAATTTTTTTTTGGGCCGGATCCTAGTTCCGTGGGTGTATATATAGACATTTTCGAAATATATATATATATATATATATATTATAAATTTATATATGTATGTATATTCATAGATTCCATACATGTAACATGTCAATGCTCATTCATCATTAGTTCAAAACTTCAAAGTTCAAACATATAATGATAATAAGAAGTTAGAAGCGTGATTCTCATAAAATGATAAATCCATAATTGTCAGTATATGATTATATCATATTCATACTTTGCAAAAGTCTCAAAATGTCATTACATGCTGAAAATTAAAAAAAAACACAAAGTGGGCCCATTTTTTGACGCCCAGAATCTTGGATTCCCATGGATCCCTCTAGATTCTTGTGGATCCTCCTGGATTCCTCCCGGATTTTGGCAGGGTTCCGGAATGGAGTCCGGATTCCCTGTGGATTGCGGATTCCTCACTAAGGAATCCACAGGGAATCCGGATTCCATTCCGGAACCCTGCCGGAATCCGGATCCGGATCATACCAGAACCAGGATCCGGGGCTGGGCAAAGGAACCCGGTATCTTAGGTGTAAAACTAGCATTGGAGATGTTATTAAGTCATGGGAAGAGTTGTTGGTTTCTAGAAAGAAGATTGTTTTTGGTAAGGCAGCCGAGTTTCTTATTCAAATCAGTGGAGGGTCCATTCAAACACAAGAACATGGTGATGGCTTGTAAGGTGAACTTTCTTTTATGATGACCTTGTTCCTTGATGAAGAGATACTTTTAGTTCTTGATAAGGAGGAAGCAAGGTAAAAATTTGTGGGGTTTTTTGTTTTGTTTTACTCCAATGTCTTTGTTTGGAAGGAAATATTTTGATGACTGGCTGGCTTCTGTCTAGGGGAAAAAAATTGGGATTATATGTAATGTTCTGTCAAATGCTCTAGAAAGTTTTCTTTTTCGTGGTTTGAACTTTGAAGCATAGTTACCGGGTTCGTACCAACAGGCCCCGAACTGGGTTCAGATATGTACCCGGTACTGGTTCGTCTGTGGGTACTTGCTGGGTACTGTGGGTACATGATATGGCTGATTGAAATATTTTTCAACTATCAATTGGCATTTAATATTTATCTTTGGCATTTGGCATTGATCAATGATCAAGTATCATACTAGGAAATGATTTAGTTTTACAATTCTGTATATTTCTCTTATTTTTTTGTATATATAGTGCATATATATATACACACGTACCCAAACCCCTAAATTTTTTTTTCACGTACCCGCGTACCAGGTTCTCGTACTTGCACCCGTCCCTGAACTTGAACTGGTAACTTAGGTTTGAAGAGTAATAATATGCAGAAGAGAACCATTTCTAAGTTTTTTTGGAGTATGGGAAAGTTTTTATTTAGAGCATTTGCTTGGTATCCTATTATAAATCATGAGGACTTTGTTTGCTGATCTTCTACTAAGTGGGTTGAAATATGTGATGTTGTGCCAAATTTATGGTTGTTGCTTCCACAAGTTATCAAGCTTTTAGGAGAAGTTATTAAGATGGAAGATACAAGATCTTCCTTTCCTCATAAGAATGCTTGGGTATTGGTTTCTTTAAAGTTGGATATAGTCTTCCTAACCACATAACTGTTCCATTACATGACTTTGTAAGCAAAATTAATGAATTAGGTGTGCTAAATGCATTTTGGCTTATAAAAAAGACGGTCAACTGAAAATGAATTGGCGATCGCTAAATAAGAGTTCAAAAGAGCAGAATATTAATTGTGATGCTATTAGTGAATGGTAAAATAAATATTGATGTAGGCTCAAAAAGGATAAAAAAGACAGAGGATTGAGCCCCTCAAGATATTGTAGAATCTCGGGAAAATATATAATTATTCAAGCAAATAGTGGTAAACAGGAGAATGAGAATAAGGGTCCTGTTGAATCAAGCCCCTTTTCACGGTGTGTTGATGTGAATGATAATAATAAAATACCTCTTGAATCTTTTGAAGTGTCTAATTGCCTTGATGTTAAGTCTAACAAAACCAGGCCTACCTTGCAAAATAGGAAATGGGTTGGGTGGGAAAAGTAACGATTCTGTTTCTAAAGGCTTACAAAGGAGTTCTAAAAGGTAGAAGTCTGTTCCTCAAATCGAGAATGTAGGGTTAGGTGGTATTATGTCTGGTATTGATAATGTGGGTGCAAGGTCAGGATGTGTTGATAATTCTTTTGATAATGAGAATAGGATAAATTGCAATGCTTTCCTCCCTATTTTGAAAGGTTATGCAAGGGGAGATATACTTCTCCTATATGTCAGTACTTTGGTTACTTTTTACTTTCTTGCTTTGGTGAAAATCATAAGTTGGCATGTGCAAGGGCTTGAAGCCCACGATAGAAAATACTTTTTTTAAATTAATATCTAAATTCAGGTTGGCATTGCATTATATTATGTTGGAAGGGATTAAGACAACGAGATTAGATTTGGAACGTGTTACTGTTCTATTTAGAGATGTCTTTGTTTAGGCATGTATAAATGACGAGTTATCAAGTTTGTTACCTTTGCGGAGGTCTATAAGAAAAGGCTTCTCTCTTTGCACCTTATTTTTCTAAGCATTGTTGCTGAAAATGTTCACTATTTACTTAGGGATTGTTCGTTAGGTCCTCCAGTTAAGGCTTTGAGCCTTCCCATTGGGGGAGTCTTTGATTAAATTATAATTTATTGATGATACTACTCTTTTCCTTTGAAACAAATGAAGATAATTTTATTAATCTTAATCGAAGGTTGGTATTTATTGTATTGCATCAGGTTCTAAAATTGTTGTTCATAAATCCAATGTTCTAATTTGGTTTGATGAGTGCTCAAATTGGTTGCCTAATAAAGGATGGAAATGTTGAGGGCTTAATGACATTGTCAGGTGTCTTGGCATTCTCTTTGCCCTTAATCCATCTTATAAGGAGACGTGGAAGTGGGTTGAGGACAAAGTCAATAATAAGATATATAAATGGCAAGGTAACTTGCTTCCCCTTGCAAGAAGATTCCAAGTGTGTTAGAAGGTGATGTCCTCTTATACATTGCATTTTTTCTCGTGTTGGTTGGTTTATTCTTGATATTTAAATCAAATGAATAAATTAATCAAAATTTTTCTTTGGTCGGATATGAAATGTAGCTAGAAAGGATATGCTGTTTTTGAAAATGGTGCATTAAACCTAGAGAAATTATGGTATGGGATTAAACAGATTGTTCAAGAAGGGTATTTATGGATTATTAAATCTTCACATGGTGATGCACTTTGAGAACAATTGATCAGGTATAACTTGGTTAACAATGTTACAGAGAATCGTTCTAATTGCAACAGTTTGCATATATGGGATATTCTATTTGGTAATTTTAAAATTCGACATGTTTGACCCCTTCTATTTTTTTTCCATATGGAAGGCTTGGAGTTTTGTTATGTCGTTTGCTTAAGGGCATATGGTTGTTTCAAACATTAAATAAGAGGTTTTAATTTTCAGACCTAAATGGTAGAATTTAAAATGCAAAGACTCACTTCTTCTGTTTTCTAGAGGGTGTTCAGCTAAATATTGGAACAATTGTGGTTTGAAATTTATAAAAATATACTTGACAAAGAGGGCTTGTTACAAGAGAAGCTTATTCCGGAAAGTATAAGGTGTCAAAGGAGCACAAAAGAACTTATACTCTGATCAAGACTGATTGTTTGGAGGGTTGTTTCAAGTGGGTTCCTTGGCACGATCACTTATGAAAGGAGGTTGAATTGATTAGGGGTAAAAAGACTGTTGCACATTATTTCTAAGTATGTTTATGCTCTATTATCATTTTTTAAGAATTGTCTTGTTAAAATGAACTCCTTGTGAGTGTTGCATGATCCATGTAACATTTGGTCCAGTAGGTTAAAAATGATTTGATCTAGGCATTTTGAACCACAAAAGCTCTTTCTAGATGGTTATTGTTATATTAGAAGCTTGCTGTAGGTGTTAATCCCTTTGTTCCTTTGTTAAAGCCTGTCTTTTATGTGGCATAGACGAGTGTACTTTTTATCTTTTTTTGACCGCCCCTTGTCAATGCTGTTTAAAATTATTTTTCGCTTTGTGTGGGCTGGGCTTCTATTGTGTGGTTTGATATTATTTTTGGAAAAATTTAATAGCTTGTCTTGAGTGTTAAATTTAATGGAATCATTATGGTTTGTGTAAGGAAGCTAAGGCAGTGGAACAAATTCCTACACTTATTTTGAGAGGAGGGTTATGCAAAGCTTTTTAGATCCTTACAACAATTACAAGAACTAAATAAAAATAAACATAAATATCATTTTTACTACAACACAGTGATTTACATAGAGAAAATCCTTTCAAGAGAAAAACTGCGCATTCCAAAAGCCTTCCAATATATTATTAAAAACTCAACAAGATTACAATGCACTTGCAGAGCGAGCTTTTACAATGCCTTCATAAAAATAGACAAACTATGTGATGTCCCTATTTCTAAAATAAGATGTAATAATAAATATTAAAATAAATTAATATAATCTACTATTAATATTATAATAATTAACCTTATATAAAAATAATAATATATTATTAAAATCTATTATAATAATTTATTGTTTATTAATATAATAATAATTAAACAATATATGATAATAATATATTATTAACAATATGTAATAAAAATATATTAATATATTATAATATTAATATAATAGTAATTAACAATATATAATAATATAATAATTAACAATATATATATATATATATATATATATATATATATATATATATATATTTTGAACAAGGGGAAGACTGAACGGGTAAAAGGAGAGGCAGAAGCAGGGATCTGATCAGGGAAATTGGTCCAGTCAGCAATTGAGGGTTATAAAATGAAGAAAACCAAAGGAGATAAATATACAGCGGAATAAGTATAATGCCAAGAATCAGAAACAACGACCCAAGGTTATTGCAGAAGCCAGAACGATTAACAGCAGAGAACAGCGATAGTCACATCATTGCATATACAAGACAACAGCGGTTGCATTTATAACTCTTGCCTATACATTTCCACATCTGATCTACAAACGATTGACCTCTGCAACGTCTGGACTCTGTTCAATCAGCATCTCAGGGTTAATCAGAAATTGTAACTCACCTGATCCATAGAGGATCAATTCATAAATATATCCAATATTTATATCGTGCCATATCAGAAATCCTATCAGACTTCTAGTTGAATCCGTATTTCAGAAATTACAGTCATATAATAAACTTCTATATCAACTATCATATCAGATCCTTTGCCATCATAAATTCAATGTATCGTCCCAAGAATATTATTGATTTGTGAAATAGCAGATATAATTGTATATACATATACATTGTGCATAATTTCTATTTCATAGTTCAATTGTAGAAAGTGGATAGTGTAAGTGTATAGAATTGGAGCAATTGTCCCAACATCCCCAGATATTTTGATGGCACTGGCTAAGCTCTAGACAGAATGCATTAAAGACAAAAAAATGTCAAACTTTTTTTTTTCCCAAATTCGCGAAAACACTAAGTTTTGGCAAATTTTTTGTGGTTTTTGACCACAAAATATGTAGATCATGAAGAACAAATGCTAAAATTTTTGCGAAAATCTGTAGTGTTGTTGGATTTTTCAAATTTGGTCAATGGTGCATTCTGTCTGAAGTTTAGCCGCATCCTATTTTGATAGGGGACATTACAAACTAGAACAAGAAAAAGCAACATAACCTCTAGCATTATATTTGTGTCCTAATGATGAATGGTAGATTTACAATGATTTTACACACACTTACTATAAATAGAAACCTTTTGTATAATATAGTGTGGCTTTCAGGGGCACTTAAAATGTACACTTCTATAAATCTTTTGTAATCAGAAGGCTGAGACACCATTTTTCCTAATAGTTTACACTTTCCATTGATATTATATTATCTAGAATGAAAGGAACAAAGAAGTGTCTCAAGGCATTTGGAAACTGCATACTTTTCTAGCAAGTCACCATTCCCTTTATGGCATATAATATTTGCAACTGCATTTAAAAAGGGAGATGTTAAAAAGTTTAATCAGGGTGGTTCTTGGATTCCAGATTCACATAGTGCTCTCTTGCAGTTTTTGATTAAGATGGCTGACCTGTCCAAAATGATATGTTTGTTGTTTCTAGCAATGTAAACGATGGTGTTCTTGATGGTCAAGTTGTTCCTAAGTTATCTTTTGATCCTGTTGATTCTGCTGATAAGGGTAAAGGTGTTGATGTCGCTGACTTGGAGCATGGTGGTGGTATAGGCACAGATGATAGTACCGAAGGAAAATCAAAATGATGGAGGTTGCTACTTTTTCTTGGTGTTTTTTGTAAATGTGAATATTTGGGTGTAGTAGCCGTTGGACTATCTCTAATGGTTTGACTGCTGGATTATGCTGATTATTATATCCCAGTTGGTATATGTCATTAGTTGATGAGCTGCTGGTATGCTGGCTAGCTGTGCTTTCTAGTGCGTTGAACTGTTTTATATGGTTCCTACGATATTGAAATGCTATATCTTGATGTAATAGGTTGTTGGGCTGATGAACTTTTTGTTGATCTGGATGATTGCAGTTGCAAGCTCGGTTATATGTTCTCCTGCTAGGCAGATGGCTATGGTTTTTCATTGTCTAATTTTATTTTATTTCTATAATGCTCTTCTAGAGTTGACATTTCTCCTGTTTTGCTCTTCTGGGACTTGCTTTGGTATGCTTTTTATCTTGTTGCTCATATGACCCATATTTGCAAACTTTATCCAATATTAAGAACATATAAATCTATTTTGTTCAGCTAATCAGTAACGGTCTTGTGATGTTTTTGTTCAGTTCCTGCTTATAATACATCTAGGTTCTCATCTAGTGTATAATCCTCTGAATTACCAGCTTAATTCAGATCATCCTGATTGCCATCTGCAAATAACACTCCCTCCACGTTTAACACTCAGTAGCATATGCTAGAGAAATAGTAAAGGAATGGTTAACCATTTCTTCTAATTGATATTTGTCAGCAGTTTCAATTATGAAACTCTTTTAAGGAAGTTGCAAGCTGGATCTGCTATTTGTATTAGACCTGGAGCACAAGGAAGTTCTCATAGATCTCATATTTACCTTAGCCTATCAACTTTCACGTACATGTATTTTGGTAGTTATCCTTTCTCAAATTTCTTTCTTGCACTGCTTGCCTTTTCAAATTTGGTTGTTGGAAGTCTTTTTGATGAAGATTTCTCTTGGTGAATATTTGCACCTTTTTTCTGTAAGTTTTCATCTTATTTTTAGGATCAATTTGTCAAATATCTGATGAATTTTAAGTGTTAATGCATTTTTTTGTCATGGAGCTGTATAATTTTTATCGTATTCTTTCCATGGTAGATATTCTAGTAGTTTTTAATCTCTATCTCATCATGTTGCTGATGGATTTGTAGGTGGGGGAGGACATTGACCATGAATAGATTACTCTGTGATGTCCAGTCAGAGCTGAAAGAACAACCACTTGGTTGGTCAACTATTCATGAAACCAGTTCAAACTTAAATGGTACTTGTGTAAACTCTGATGATTCATCGCCCAAAACTCCAAACAAAAAAGATGGGAAGAGGAAAAGACGCTCTAAAAAACTGAGTAATATTGTTGTCAATTCGGCGCCTGCAAGATTTTCAGATTTCACAGATGTGAAGAAGACCATAGTTTCAGAGACGTCTAGCATAACATTGATTGATACCAAAAAGAGTCCCATTAATCTTGATGTAGGGCTATGCCAAGAACGGGAAGACAACCATCCCTTAAAGATTTCTAAAGCGAATTTGTCAGAAACAATCTCAAGCACAGAATGCCTTACTGAAGAATATTGTATTCCTTCAGCACTGAGCAGTAGCACAGGGGATTTTCCCACTCCCAAAGAATTGGCAAGCTTTGATGAAGCATTTTTGGCAAAGCGCTGTTGTCTTGGTTACAGGGCTAAGCGCATCCTGAAGCTTGCAACAGATATTTGTAATGGTGCTATTGATTTAAACTCTCTTGAAAGCTCTGATGGATCACCACTGTTGAAATTCAGTGAGTTGGAAGAATTTTTTCTCAAGTTAGAGGGATTTGGTCCGTTCACAAGTTCAAATGTGTTGATGTGCATGGGATACTTTAAGAGTGTTCCGGCTGATTCTGAAACTGTCAGGCACTTGAAAAAGGTCGGTTGAATTTATTCATCTTCCTTCCTCTGTGGAAAGATTTTTCTCAGTAATGAATAGTTAACTTCCTTTTGCAGGTCCACAACAGGTCTCAGTGCACCATGCATACCGTTGCTAGAGAAGTTGAAAAGGTCTATGCAAGATATTCACCTTTTCAGTTTTTAGCATACTGGTAATAATTTTCTATGATATGTGAATTTCTGTTTTTTCTATGCCTGATTCCTGGTTTAAATCATTTTTGTTGTTCATTTATTCAAGAAGTATTTTCAAAACTAGGTTTCTAAGGCAAGAAATAGATGTACTACTGAAAGAGAACAATTATTGCTACCGTTTTCTCTGTTCAGGTGTGAGATGTGGGACTGCTATGAGGAAAAGTTTGGGAAGCTTAGCCAAATGCCTCCCTCTGTTTATCATCTTATCACTGGCAGTAACATGAGAAAAAAGGTTTCCAATTATTTCTCTATTGAAATGCCTCCCTCTGATTGTCATCTTATCACTGGCAGTAACATGAGCTAAAAGGTTTCCAAATATGTCATGTAAGAATGAACTGTGAGCCCTTTCCTGTGGTCATACCATGAGAGGGAATGTTTCCGAATATTTCTTGAGGCTTTCTTTGCCTTTACAGACTAGAGGATGAGGCATATTTTCTGATAATTGGAATGTGCTTCCTGTTTTTGCAAATCATGCTTACAAATATTAGATATTAGAGAATGATACAAACATTTGATGGAGAAAATGCATAATGCAAGCACTCTCTTAAGCTGAAGCAGACAAAAGGCGAGCTTCTGTCTTGTAAATCCTCATTAGGTCCTCAATTCGGATGACTCCTGTGAGTCTTATTTCAATAAAACTATCCAATTTTAATACTTTCATGACATTGGGAACAGCACTCAAAGAAGATCAAGACATCTAGTAAAAGAAATTAAGTGGCTCCATTTATGGACATTATCTAGTAAGCATCATTTTTCATTATCTCAGTGGGTTCTTGTTTTATCCCCTTAAATGGCTCAAGTCCAGTCGCATTTAACAGACACTAGTTTTCCAAAATTATATTGACCTTTTCTAAAGATATACATCTAATTCATTGGCTGGACCATAAGATCAATTTCTCTACTCAACATGGCAGGGTACAAGAGGTTCTGCAACAATTTTAACTCTGGTTCCATGTCGGGTTCTAACTATTGTATGGTACCAATATAGAGATAGATAGCCTCTAGTTAGTAGTAAAATTTCTTGCAGGCAAATGTCAAATGCTTTCTTAACAAAGTTTCCTTGTGGAACACTAATACCAAGGCAAAAATGAATGGTAAAAAATTGTACATTCTAGCTGGATAACACCATTTCCAAAAGGGTCATAAAACTTCTTGAGCATCAAAAACCCTCTCTGGAATTTGTTTTTACATGAGCACCACTAGCTGGATAACTCCACTCTCAAAAGGCTCATATGGAATTTCTTGAGCATCAAAAGACCTATTTGGAATTGTGGCGCTTAATCAATCATACAACTATACATTAAATGGCAGCCACTGATCAAAGAATTATAGAATGTATAAAGCATTGACAAAGCTAATAAAGTCATATAGATTTGGTGTGCAAGCCTTTGAATTTTTGACCCAAGTTAGACACTATTGTGATTTCTTTGCTCCAGGGATTACCTTTCAACATTCTGTAGTAATATTTTGATTGGATTTGTTAGCAAATTTGTATTTTTGGTCAAGGGCTTGTTAGTGTCTCTTCGATTCTAGGGTTCTCTTGGATCACTTTGCTCCTACCATAGCAACTACCTTTCAACTTTCTGTAGTTACTGTTTTGATTGGACTTGTGAGAAACTTAGTATTTTGGTCAAGGGCTTGTTAGTAATTCTTTGTTCCTAGGGTTCTCTTGGCTCATGTGAAACAATTAGAATTCACCTGTGGTTGTAAGTAAACTAGTAAGACTTATTTAATAGTATTAAAATTCAATTGTTCCCAATAGGCTAAAGCATTGTGTTAGACTTTAATAGAGAATTCTTAGCTTACTATATTATACATGCAAGTTTGTACAGTGCAGTCTTGGAAGTGGATACTTGGTCTGGATCTATCACATAGTTGTTAACATCATGTGCATCATTGTAGGCCAAATACCTACAAGATTTAACAAGATTTGGGTATAAAGTTCCTCGAAGTTGCAAACCTTTGCAGGTTACATATTCTTTGCAAATATGCCCCATTGGGATGTAAATTGTTCATGTTTGTGACATATTTATTTCATTCATAAGTACACTATGACAAGGGGGTCTTCTAAATGTTTCAAGTTGAGAACAACTTCCAAATTTGGGTTGTATTTACCTTTTGTAGCTCTAATATGCCAGGGGTTAAAAGAGTGAAGAAATTAAAAGAGTGAAGAAACTATTTTGAAGTAAAAAAATTGCTACCATGCACAAGATTAGTTTGATTTTCCAAACACTCTCAATCAAAATGACAAAAAACAAAATACTCTTGTAAGATCTTAGAACATGATTCAATGCAAATACAAGAGGTAAAAGATTTGATACTATTGAAGAAATATTGTCCTAATTATTAGTTAATGACCATTTATGTGTTTTGAGTTAGTTTAGTATCTTTCTATTTGTGCTTTCTGTTTGTAATTGTTTCTATTACAAACATCATCTTGTATTTTCTTATTTATGGAGTATTTTGTCTCCATTGTATATAGAACTGCACCTTGTTGTGCAATGGTTACATCGAAGAAATGTGGGATGTCAATTAAGGTAAATTAATTTATACACGTGCTATACCAGATTTGTATAGTCTAAATAAAATATTTTTTATACGTGCTTTCTTTATATTTAAAGTCTAATAAACTAATTTTATCAACATTTTTTAAAAATATTTATTTTCTTAATAAACTAATTATATACTTAGGTCTATTTTTTTTTTATCAATTTTTTTTATTAATTTATTATTTATATTGACTTCACATTTTCGTTTACTCTATTTTAGTATTTTATATAGATTTTAATTTAAAATTATTCTAATTATTTATGTCATCACAATAACAAATAAAAGCTATAACAAGTAATTCAATTTATAATTATTTGTGTTCTATTAAAATTTGAATTATTCATCTCTGTCACACTTTTGTCTTTATCACTTTATTTATGTATCACTTATTTTAGTATTTAACTTGATAATACAACTATATAATAACATTACTTTATTTATTATTTCTAGTATACTTTTAAATTAACTTTTTTATTCACATTTAAATTTTAATATGTTGACTTTGGTTATTAATTCTATATTTGTTTCTAAATTATATTTAAATTTAAATTTATGATTATTATTTATGTCTATTTTGTGAAATTACTATGTCAAATAAAAGTTATTAGTACTATTTTTTTGTTCTATTAAAACTCTCTCTCTCTCTCTCTCTCTCTCTCTCTCTCTCTCTCTCTCTCTCTCTCTCTCTCGTTGAAAAATNTTCTATTAACTCTCTCTCTCTCTCTCTCTCTCTCTCTCTCTCTCTCTCTCTCTCTCTCTCTCTCTCTCGTTGAAAAATAGTAAATGGTATTTATTAATAAGACATAGATAATATATAATAGAAAATAAAAATTTCAGGACGATATTCTTATTATAATAGTATTATATTTATTCATCTTGTCAAAAGTGTATAGAGTTTGCACTTTTCCATACCCTTCATATTTTTAAGAGAAATTTCTTTTATTAGTAATCTACGATGATTAAATAAATACTAACAATACAATCAGACAAATTAACCTAGATTTAACTATGAGATAAATGAAAAATTCAAACACTAATTTTGAAATTAAATACAATTGGCTTATATACTTAGCTTTGGCAACATTGATGGAGAATTAAAATTCATGTCATACAAGATCCAATCATATAGATGCACGAATTTAATGCTCATTTATTGATGAATGTAAAAAAAAAGAACCCTAAAATTTACAATAGACCAATCTCGAGCCTCAATGGTTTAACTACGTAAGTGTGTGGGATCAATCTCAAGTGTAAATGATTTGTAACTTAGAAGGTTAATCTAGAATAATGTAGTCTTAAAAACTAGTTCACTGTGATCTCTATTACATGAATACTTACAAGGACAAAAATATTCAAAACTTACTTTTCAGGAAGTTTCTAGATCATTATGGTCAATCTTTCCCATGCTAGACCCCTTTTTGGATTGTCATACAATTTTAAGTAAATAAATAGATGTAGTAGGCGCAACTATATAGATTTCCTTTATGACTTTTAGGTAGACATGTTCTTTTTAAGCTATAAATTTAAATATTTTAAGAGTGAACACTCTTTGTCTAATAATCATGATCATAAGTACACATTGAATATCTTTGAATACTAGGGCACTATTACACACACTTGTGTATCTCATTGACTTATACCAACTATTAACAAAGGGTGAGATTTTTCAATTTCTAATTTAATATCTTTAAATTTGAAGTTAATCCTAAGGCACTTAAGATTGATCTAGAATAGTGAAGTGCTAGTTTCGAGGAAATGATCAAATATGTGGAGTCAAGTTCAAGTGTAATAAGTGATTAGTAATGATGAACATATGAGAGTATGTGTATAATAATGATAAACTTTAGATCATTGACCAAACTTAAAATACAATTGTACCTTTTATTAACAATTAATTATATTATATCATTTTATTAAAATTCACTCAAAACTAAAATGACAAGTGACATAACATAACTATTATTTAATCAAAATGTATTACATTCTTATCTCATTTATAAAATTTGAATTAGTAAAATAAAAAAAACCATCAAATCATAAACCAACCTTAATATCAAAATATTTCCCTTTTCTTTAAAATATCTCTCTCATATCAAAACATTTCATCAAAATGAACATCAGCATATCACCACTAAATAATTAAAACATAAAAATAATGTATAAAACAAAAATAACCATCAAATCACAAACCAACTTCAATATCAAAATATCTCCATTTTCATCAAAATATCTCACTTATATCAAGCCATTTCATCAAAATGGACATTAGCTTATGCACTGCAAATTTCACCACTAAACAATTAAAACATAATAATAAAAAATTACCACTTTCTTTAAAAAAGCATTTGAATTTCATTATATAGTGCAAGTGTCTTAAGTTCTTATCCGAAGAACATAGAAAAACCTAAATCAACTCTTAATGAAATAAACATGTCTTTGACTTTAGGTTGATAGCCCCCTCAACTGCCCAAAAACGCACGTGGGCCCCATGACGAGTGTGATGACGTAAGCCGTGTGCTATGTCGGCCGTACATCTTGCATCTTCGCACAAGATAAGCATACGCTTTGTCCACAAGACGACAAAGTTCTGTACGTCTCTGTACACTGTATTTAGACATGCAAATTGCAAAAGTTTTCAGTGGGACAACGAAATTGTCAAACTTCCCACGGGACAGATGGTGACACGTTTTGGGCGGTTTTACAGCAGCCGGTTTTTATAAACAAGTGGTTTTCACCATCTATAAATGACCAAGCTTGCATGACCTATTACTAAACACAAGCCTTCTCTTTCTCTATTGGAAATGTGAAGGGGAGGACGATTTTGCTATACATGGAGTGGTACAAAGAAAGTGCAATCAAGGCATACCTTGAAACCATAAAGCTGGTGTGTGACCAAAAATTGTCTTTGATGTCGTTAATTATGTTTGTTGTATTTGAATTTGATTGTGTAAGGTTCTTGAAGTTTCCACAATTTATAAGATTATTTTGTTTGTTTCTGAATTCGATTGTGTAAATTTTTGAGCATCAATATTTGGGATCAACATTTTCTCACTTCCTTAAGCTCGCTAAAATCGTGATGATAGATCACAATGTTTTCTTTCTTCCTTAAGCTCTCCAACATCCTTATGATAGGTTACAACGTTTTCTTACTTAAGCTCTTGAACATCTCGATGATAGATCACAGAGTAAGCTCTCTAACATCTCGATAATGGATCACAAATTAAGCTCGCCAACTTCATGATGATTCACAATGTTTTCTTACTTTCTCAAGCTCTCCAACATCGTAATGTTGAATCACAAAGTAAGCTCTCCAACATCCCATGATCGATCGACACACCATTTGTTAACTTCTTTAAGCCCTCCAATATTATGATGATAGATCACCAAATAAGCTCTCCAACATCCCGATAATAGATCACACCATTTTCTTACTTCCTTTCTCTAACATCTTGATAATAGATTGTAGAGTGTGATCCGAAACATCGATGCTAAAAACACACAATTTAAAAACCAATAGCATAAACATTTACATTTTCATTTTCCTTTTTCCCTTTTTTGTGGGTTTGTTGTTTTCTGATAATCTGTAATGGATTTTGTTGTGTTCAGTGCAAGCAAGACCATGAAAGAAGGTGCTGTTCGTTTTGGAATCCAGGGCTGCAAAACAGTGAGCTCATAGCGGCTTTGGCGGCTGGTACAAATTCACAGCTCATAATTGAAATATGCAGTATCATGACGTGCACCACCATTGCTCTGGCGGCTGCTTCCAGACAAACAGGGGGCCGTTTTGTTTGCATTTTATCCAGACCAGATAGCCTTCCCGAGTCCTTGGAGAGAATAAGGGCCGTTGATCTTTTGGGTGATGTGGAATTCCTAGTAGGAGAGGCCAAGGATCTAATTGCTCCATTCGCTAGCATTGATTTTGCACTTGTGGATTGCAGTAATGATAAATTTGTGGGGCTTTTCAAGATGCTGAATTTTAACCCCAAGGGAGGAATTCTAAGTACTAATAATCTTATGAATAAGAGTAGCTATGAAAGATGTCATGGGTGCATATGGCAGACTCAGCGAATTGGGGATAGTCTTCAAATTACAAGAATTAAGAAGGATTTTGTCACCTCACGTCGGATCAAAAAACGTTGGATTGTTCAGATTGATAGCCAGACTGGAGAAGAACATGTTTTTCAGATCCACAGAAAACAGTCTCAGATTTGCTAGATGAATAAGATTTTTTTCGGGGCTTTTTATGTAGATTCCTAAATTCTGTCATGTCCACCCATTTTCAGTGGCCAGAACATGGAATAACTCTACAATCTGTGGTTGAAATCAGTTGTTTTTGGATTAGATTGTGTATTTTTTACTTTAATATTTGAGATCGCTTTCATAATCTATCATTAAGATATTAAAATATAAGTTAAAATATAAAATAGACAAATTGTAGAATTTTGCAGCTATAACTATATAGATTTTACTAGAAAGGAAAGTAAAAAAGAGTTTGCAAGAGAAATAAAACATAACAGTTTTGATTGATGGAAAAAATAAATTGTTCGCATTACATTAAGAATTGATACAAAACTTAGATTTACAATGAATAAATAATCACGGTGACTGAAATTATGGAAAAAATGAAGGTAGATCTCAAGAGGCATGAAGAGTCATCTGTCAGTCCTCCTTAGTTAGCTTATACAAAAAGAAGAGGATGCAACACAAACTTCACCGTAACCCATAACAAAGACCACCATTGCAATTCTATGATTAACGGAACAAATCCAGAATTGATGGAGTTAGAACTACATGTTATCACTACTAATACAAACGGTTGCATGCGCTAACACAAATAACATACTAGAATAGAATATTGAATAATATCAAATAGAATATTATGTAGTTTTATCCTATGAATTTTAATCTGTAGGCGTCTTTCTCCCTTGTAGTGGTTTGATAGAATGTGATTTTTTTATTGAAGATGATTCAGTGACGAGTTATAAATTTGAAAACTATATTGTGCTGTTAAGCACATCTGATAAGAGGATCCAACAATTTTTTATAACTTAAATATTGTCTCAGGGAACTTTATAACTTATTGTAAGATAAGAAAAATATCTTTCTTACTAAAATGTAAAAGGAGGATTGAAATAGAGATATGCTTATTAAAAATGTATAATGTATTAAGAAAGAATGGTTTGATTGATTATTGATTATCTTGAAATGTAATGTTTGAAATAGGAAATGTGTTGATG
>MU224963.1:1369556-1402251 GCA_018584345.1 Thuja plicata | reverse complement strand
TTGATCCTTTCAAGGATATAATTAAGTCCTTTAAGAACTTCCCAAATTTAATGAATTCATTACATCAATTGAGAACCATTATAGGTTCTAGGAATTTCCAATTGATCCCTTGACTTGGATTGTACATGCCCTTCTTCAGGTCCTCCTTAGATGTCTTTAAGGTCTTCATAGTCTTCATGCCTTGACTGAATGTCCTTGGTGCCCCTGCACCAAAGAACTTATTATATTTATTTATTTATTATGGAAGGATATGGACCTTTATGCAATGAATTAAAGCCTCTACTAGAATTATGTGTCCCCTTGAACGTGTAAGTACTATCAATTTGGTTTTATGAGACATAAAGAAAAAATATGGCTATTGACACCTTTACACTAAACACAAATGAGAAATTTTACAAGATTGCATCCATTGTTAGCACAATCAAATAGTTTGGACTTAATAGAAATTGAGACTGATAGATTATTATGGAGGGACCAAATATCCATCTATACATGCAAATTGAACATTCCTAAGTGTCATAAATTTTGAGAATGAATGTGTCAAATTTTGAAATTTCTTTTTATTCTTAGGAGTCTTACAAGACTTTATCATATCGATATAGCCTAAAAGGATCAAAGTTGTTGGGTAATGCTTTGAGGCTTTCACTACCATTCACCCTACACACCCAAAAATATTGCACTATTAGTTTAATTCCACAAGGTTTAGAATTGAAATATGACTTCACTAGTAAAATTTTGCCCAATTTTCAACGCGTGTTCATCATTTTTGCGACTCAAAAATGTAGAATATTCGACGAATGTGTACCTCAAACTTTTTTGTTGAAGTGATCAATGACCAACATTGTAGCCGTAATACCGATGATGTAGTTGTCGAACGAAATGGACTGCGTGGTCAAAAATTCTAGTCAAACTTACGACCAACCCATTCCACCATTGGTCAAACTTACGACCAACTTACGACGTGAAAAGTAATTAAAAATGATGACAATGCTATATAGGCAACACCGTCATTGTCAAAAGGCTATAAAGTATGAACCAGAATGCCGATGATGGTACGATGACTGTGTCATCGCTCATACAGCCCTCTCGTCGTATAAGAGTTCAAGACCATTGAAATATCCATGAAATGTTTTTTTTTTAAAATAATTTTTTATGCACATATATTTTGGTTCAATTATGTTCCCATTCTCCTATTTTGTGTTGTATTCAGTATTATGTGGACTTAGCACATTACTCTCACAAGGAGAATGTTATAACTATATTGCAATAACTACTGTAAGATGCACCAGGACTAGTGCTTAGCAATAGAAAGGTAGCCCAAGGTTAGCACCCCATACATGAGACCAAAATGTATTTAGGTATTCATGATGTATGCACATGTACTTATATTTAATTGCCAATATGTTTGTGGTTTCTAGTAATATGCATTAATAACTAAGACAACACTAAGGTACAAGCACCTATATATACCCCATGACAATAATGTTTTAATACACAATTCAAATTCAAATGACTATGGGGGTGCTTGTGATTTTCTCATGTCAATCTGTGTATGAGTTATTTCTAGTTTTTATCTGCTTTCTAAGCAAATAGTGTGCTTGGTCGTAACAGAGTGTTCGACAAGCTCATATTTGGAAACCCGACCATTTGAGAAAAGATTGTTAAATTTAAGGATTATTTCACAAACCTGAAGTCATTGTAATGATGTTTCTATTATTAGAAAGTGAAATAAAAGAACTTACTGATATATGAGTAGCATTTCATATCATGAAAATGGAATAGTTTAGAAATGCACTTGCAAAAGTGATCCAAAATGAGGAATGATAACTCTTATGTTCAAGTTCTTAAATAAGAATATTGGGTCACTTTAAGGCAACAATCTCCGAATACAATAACCAAGAGATTAATCATGTAATGACTCCAATTTTTGATCTAATATCCTTTTACATGGTTATAATAAGGTTCAGACATGCCACAACCCTTTAAATATGCTGGTTAAGAGGAAGGAGAAATCTTGAGAAAATTACTTTAGGGTCACGTGGTTTTGTATGTTGGAGGCTAGGAGTGTAACATTCCCTTCTCCTTCCAAATTTTTGCACATCTTCAAAGAAGATGATGGGATATAAGAAGAAAAGGATACGGTGGGAGAATGGGGAGTTAAGCATTGAAACAATCAGATCTGAGTTGCTATAATTTACTCAAGCATAGAGAATTAGATATATAGATTAGCATAGAGAATTAAATATACCGATAAAATATTACTTTGATAAAAAGAACTCACATTGAGTTCTATAGTCTTTGTGCATTACATCAGTATTTGGTATAAATGATTAATATTTCATGTAAACAATCTGCCTATATCCATTAATTGCTATTGATTTTTAAGCACTTAGCACACTTAATTTGATTATATGCATCAATAATATGATGCATGTACACAATGCATTGTGTGTGTGTACATGCATACATACATGTATTTATACCATAATCAATCAAGTATGTCATCCAAGATTGATGGTTGATAGTGTTAGGGGAATAAGCAATAATAAAAAAATACTATCCCAAGTTGGAAATTGATTAATGCATGAGCTTCGTTTCAAAGACCCCAGGACTAAGGAAGCCAATGATTTATATTGGACTGATGGAGGCTTCTACTAACTATACAAGCAAAAGATTGACCTAGTTATATGGTATTTTATTGACAATAGAGCATAGAGCCAAACAAGGTTTGCTAAACCCCCAATTCCTTGATCTCGATCCAAGATGAAGAATTCTAATGTTGCCACTTCCTGAGAGAGGAAGAAGACTCTCCTCCAACTAAATATGTCTCTTCCCCCCGCCCCCCGTAACCTCTTCTTGGCACACCGAAATAACAAAACAACGCAACCATCTGCACTCTTAAGGATCCCAAGGAACCCTCCTTTGTTAAAAGGAAGAAAAACATATAATTTCTAGTTTTTGTTTTCCATGGAAAAGGAGTTTTCATTAGGGAAGAGAAATTGATGAAGCATTTGAATTGTTGAACTATAAGATTAGTCACACTACTATGCTTGCTCTTCTAAAGTTAGCAAATATTGTTTGAGGTAGAATCAAATGAAAATGAGTATGCTATGAGTGTTGTCTTACTTCGTTATCATTTATAAGTAAGCCCATTTGTTATCACCTATAATATTTTGCTTCAGATATTAAAGGATATCTCATATGCGATAGTGTCATAACCCGACCTAGTGTCATGTGTACTATTATTTCAAGAACTACTTGAATAGTCGAGTGGTCATTGGTCTATTAATGAAATTTGAATGGATTATAAAGAGCCCACAATGCATTTAAATTCTGCTGATTGTGATGGTCCAATTCTCTGAAGGGATGAGACTAAAATTGTGCCACAAATGAATTTTGTGGAATGGATGCTCTTCAAGTCTTGGCAATGAGCTGAAGGAGGTGAAATTTTTGTGCACTTAGAGCATCTGATGCCAACAAGATGCAAAATATTTGCATAGTTTATCCTCCCAACATACAAACTTATTATTCACTAATAGTTCCATCTAGTTTCAAATGGTGTTTAAATTGAATGACACTTGCCAAAAGATTTTCATATATGTATCTTATGTAAATGAAAGGAAAAGAAAAGTATGCATATGGAAGTGAACTTGTTCAAAAATATGTTTTGATCAATATCATTGAGAAGTTATTTCTTATAAATGAAGATGCATACCTGCCACATATATCACAACTCTTTCAAGAAATTCCACTGTCCACCTTTTGAAACTAGCTTATTGAAGAGGAAGATCAATGAATGAAGAAATGGATGCAAATGATTGACTTGTAAGATAAGGAAAATATAAGGTGTAAGGAAAATATAAGGCGTACAGACATGCAAATCATCTATCAATGTTGAAAAGTTCATCGACCTTCAATTGTAACATCAATACAATTCTTACCATCATCATCCATAATAAGATCCAGTGCAAATTATTCCACAAAGAACTGAGTGTTATGTTTCATTGCCTACCCATAAAGTGTGTGTAGTAAAGCAAGGCCAATTCGGTCTGCAAGACATGCACATTGATATGCTTATCCACCTATATCAAGAGCCATTTCATATAATACAATTAATATAAAACATAAATGCATGCAAAGCTTCCATAAATGAAGAATTAAGGCAATACAAAAAACCATGTAGGTTATCTACAATTAAACTTGTTGAACAAAAATCCAAACAAACCTTTTCCTGAAATATAGACTTTGACCACCAAATACACACTCGTAGAATATCTTTCAGAGCAAAGGAACACATGTTTGATGTCAAATAAAAAAAAAGGTTTGATGTCATTCACAATGGAAAGAACAAATACTATATAGAAATCTACAAATGAGGATAGTCAACTATATCAATGATGAATACCTTTTCTTTTTACTTGCCTTTATTTCTTCATGGCTATGGTCTCCAACCTCATCTTCAACATCATCAACAATAAGATACTTGATTGAAGTTTAAAATTAAAAAAATTTAATTGAAAAACTATAAGTCATACTAATAAACCTTATTAGCAATAAAAACTAAAAAAGAATGGAAAAAATCTCTCAGAAGAAATAAAAACAATACATAACCTACCTTATACTTGATTTGGGGGTAGATTTTGGTTGTAAAAAATGAATATAGGTCCATGCTTCTGATATTCGTTCACTTGCCTTGGGTTTCATTGTCATTATAGGTGAAAATGACCCATGACAACATGTTCTTTTTCTCTTTATGGTCTTAGAGAAAACATAAATTTGATTTAGGATCATATATCTAATCTTAGATCAAATATCATTTTGTTGATGCAGGAATATTTTTAAAATTGTTAGTATATATTAATATATTATAATATAATATTTAATAATATATATTAATGTATATAAATATATAATATATATCATTATATATTGATATATAATATTTTATTTATTTTTTGAGCGTTGACATAACAAATATTAGTTACTAACCAATATATCTATTCCTCAATTTTTTTTTACCATGGTTGCATGTACTCACACCCTACCCACGTAAAAATTTAACACAAATTTTTGTGCTTTTGGGCAAATGAAAAATGTATATTTTTTACATTGCCACTTTTTGGGTTCCCATGATCTTGCACATACCTAGCTATGACAACTACTACATTATTTTTTAGGTGAGGAACCTATTCAAAATGGATGTGTGAAAAGTATTTCTTGAAGCTATCTACCATCCATTTGTAGGGGATGTGCTTATTGTCTTTTGTTTAATGCTCATTATTTACTTGTTTGATCGTAAGTTGGGAATCTCCATAAAGCTATAACTATTTAATATTCTATTATATATCCATTTTGATTCTTGTGTTCAAAGCATCATATTATATCATATTGTTGGTGCAATGGAAAGCTAATATAAAATATTTTATTATGAAAACCCCTTGAAATATGAAAAATATGATGCATGCAAATCATCTATGTCTTTTATATGAGCCATAAAAACAAATTTCCAAGCTATTTTATCATTGATTGTGAAGATGGACTCATCAATAAAATCCACAACTAGCAAGTGATTATCTACTAATAGTTCTTCTACAAATCTATATATAACAACCTATCCCTTGATAGACTTCTTATCTATATATTCTATATCAAATTCACTAAGTAGCATAATCAACCTAGTCATTTGTCTAATGAGGGAAACCTTAGATAGGAGGTACATAAGTGGGTTGACCTTGAAGATGAGATTAGTTTAATGATTCAACATGTAATTTAATAGTTTTTAAGATCTACAAAGACCACAACTACACATTATCACTCCATGGAGGAGTAGTTAAGAAGCTCAAATCCAACCACAATTCACATGTTAAGTTAATTTAAGGTGCTAGAGAATCTTTCTAGAAGTCTTAATTATTATAAGATATTTTGGAATTTAATTCTTTCATTGTAGGTTGCTATGTTAAGTTGTTGAGTGAACACACAATAATGTGTCCCACTTTTTGGCCAAAGAGGGACATTGAAATCATCATTTTAAACTAAATCTCTTCTTTCTAACACCTAAAGAAATTGTTAAGAATTTAGAGATGATGTGAACTTGTGATTTGTGATATTTTGAGTGGAGATACTAAATATATTTATTTTTAAAGATTTATAAATAAATTATATATTTTTTAATGTAAAGTTTAATAAATTTTTATAGTAAACAACATTTTTATAAAAGTGATGTTTATGTCATAGTGCATAACTTTTTTCAATAGAACTTAGTATAAAGTTTAATTTTATAATATAGATTTGTAACACCAATATCTAGTGCATGGATATTTTTCTATAATTTTTTGTGACATTCTTCTCTTAATTAATTTTTGAAGTTAGAGTGATTATATGCTTACACACTTATATTACATACATCCACAACGAGGATTTGGTCTTAATTCCTAAAATCATGATAAATTACAATGGATGACATCTATAAAAATACTGAATATTCAAATAGGTCAATGTATGAGGATGTGCCATCTTGTGATTGAGGGACAAATGAATGCAATCTTCCCACATACAACAAAATAAACATAGTTTTATTTGATATATTGTTTTGGATAATAAAAGAAGCCAATAAAAAAGGGGGTCGTTCCATTACAAAACCAAGGCCCACCAATAGATTAAAAGGCCATCAACAACACATATTTAGTACAACAAGTGCTGACAAGAAAAATAAAATACAAAAAACAAAGCACAAAGGCTTTTTCCCGAATAGAGTGGGCTAAACTCACACTACAATCTAGAATAAAGGTGATAGTTCTTTCTATATTGTCGGACAACCCTCCAGGAAATACTATCCCTAGGCTCCCCAACAAAGGAGACTCCACTAGGGAAGATGTCTGCACTGCAAACAGAGTGCTGTAGAGGTTGAGCAACATCAACAGAATCTTGGTGCAGAACAATGACAAAAGTAGAGGGAGCGGATATGTCCCCCAAGCCAGAGGAAAAATCACCAACAATATTAGGAACAACAACAAGGGTTGCAGTAGGGGCCAAGCATGGAAAAAGCTGCGAAATCCTGGACACGATCTACAATAGGGGCTTCATTAAGATTAACCACAGGGGTTTCAACATCATTAGCAGTCTCTGAACCCTCAGAGGAGAACTCTGAAAGAGAGTCAACATCATAGACTATTAGGCGATCATTACTTGCATCCATCTACTAAATAGAAACACATTTTTGATGCAGGAGAGCACAATTAGCAGCCATGTGACCAGTAGAAAAGAAGCATCGACAACGAAAAGGAGGACCTTCATAATCCAATGCTTGGGTCCTTGGCCTATCTGAAACCATGAGCACCATGTCACTAGGAAGCAACAAATACACATCCAAATCCACCAAAATACGGGCACAAGTAGAATGACCCAAAGTCACCGTGGGTCATCCATGTTCAAGAACCGGCCAAGGGAGTTCCCAATAGCCTTAAAGAAAGACATCTTCCAGAAATGGAGTGGGAGATTAGGAAGACGAACCCACACTAAACGCACATTGAGTGGTTCAGTGATATATTGTTATGTGCTTATATTTCAAGGAAATTGATGGATTCATTTTCATCATAGAATATCTCTTACATTTTCAAGTAATATCTTGGATTGTACATTCATGTTAGTTTTTAAATAATTTATACATATTCTTATGGATTTAATTTGAAGAATATGTCCCTTTGTGAATATAAATAGCCATAATTTAAGATATACACAAACATTGTCAATCCATTATATATCAAAAGATGGAAATTAATTCAAAGGGAACTAAGCAAAGTAAAGAATACAAGTTTATAGATCATACAATGCAAGTAGAAAGTACTTCATGGTCACTAATCCATCCCTAATCACTAGATTCATCCACATAATATCAAGCGAATATTCTAATTATAAAGAAATCATCAAAGTTAGACATTTATTTTTCCAAATCTCAAGGCATATCAAATTCATATCCATATCAAGTTTAGTAAAATCTTTAGTCATAGAATTAAATATACACACAACTTTTATTATTTCTTACATTTAATTACCTACGCAAATAAATATAATTATAATATTATATTCTAAGCAATTAAAATCTAAATTAATTATATTTGTATATGCATTTTATTAATTTTTCCTAGATTACTCTCAAGGAGCGTTTATCTTCCTTGATACTATTTTACAATATTGTTCTCCCAAAATTTAGTATAGTAGAAAACTATTATAATCCCATGGCTCACTGAACACTACAAGGAAACTATAGTTGTACATAAAGAGAAAGCACACAACATTACAATATAACATCCAACTTCTTTTATACTTCGAGACACTAAACCACCCTCATATATATGAAGTGATATTGTTGAGATTTGTCAATTTGTTAATAGTTTCCTCAAGAGACATAGTTACTTCATGAGATCATGTCTTGTTTAAATAAGTTTGTGATGCTTTAGATGTCTTCTAAATATAGTCCATGTGAAATATGATACTTTTAATAATCATTAGAATGAGAAGAATAATTATAAATAAGATGACAACTATAACTATTTTTAAGACATTGACTTAATAAATCTTTTAAAACAAAAAAAAAAACTTAATTTCATACTAACCCTATTTGAACACAACAATACCAAAGTTCTTTATTTGTCATCCCTTGGCAAATGAAAACAATAGTAACTAGCAATCACACCTTAGTGTGCAATGGGTACGCCGAAATATGTGGATGGTCAATTGGAGAAACCTTTGTCTATTTTTTGTATGTCTTCTCTAGTACACGAGATCAATAAAAGGCACTAAACTATTGAAACTTTTTAATTACTTTAAAATAGTTTAGTTACATATTCTTTTTAGTAATTTAAAATAACTCAATATTTTTAAAACCTACTATTAACAAACATAGGGGATTGTATATTTTATTATTCACTATTATAAGAACCCTAAAATTATTAATTTAACAATAATAGCCTAATAAGATTGTATAATTGTAACACAAGAATAAATCATCACTTGCCATTTTTTAAATCACATCAATATTAAATCTAAAATGTAATATCTTATCTTATTTGTTAATTTTCTTATACATTAATGAGTATATTTCTGGACCATAATCAATTTCCACTTATTAAGATGACTTAGATTATTACTTATACTTTTACGCCATTATCAATCTCTATTTGTGAAAATTATTATTTCAAATGCCAACACAAGGTGGTGAGATATGGCGAAGCCAAATGTTCTTACTATCATTCTACTACAAAATTACAAGACCTCTTTCCTGAAGCAACTCCATGATCAGTGCAGAGAAAAATAAATGAAGTTCCTTTCTTCTAGAACAAATAATGTTATTCTTAATTTGTTAGTGTAATTATTTAATTTACACACGATTTTAATCCTAATTAGTCATCCATAGTCATTTGACACTTGTCTACACAAGTCGACATCCTTTAGGAGCCTATTCCAGAGATGTGTCAATTTCATTTTGACACATCATCCTAGTCTTTTGGGCAGTTTTGCCACCACTCTAGTTCAACCCTCCACTCGTGGTTTGACTCAGTTGCATTCCAAGCCTATATATACTCGACTTGTTTTTTGATTCAAATGGTTGAATTTGTGGCTCTATTTTGTGCTTATGATTTATCTCTTCCTCATTTTTGATATAATCTAATGGATGATTTCATTCAAATATTATTTCTTATGTGATTTTGTGGTTTTCCCACATTCTTTCTTGTCTGAATATCGCAAAATTCCACATTTCTTGCACCCATTAACATTATTTAAACTCCCAACTTTTTGTTTTCTTATGCATACTCTATTTTGCCCTTTATTTTCCCTTGCACGTACTGAGATCTTTGCAATGTATTTTCATTGATTTTATCTCATTGTTTTCATGTACATTCTTTGGAAGCAAGCTCGTGTTAGTGCTGCTTTGATTGGGGTTTTGTCTTTCTTTCACGACGTTTGATGATGGAATTCAACTCTATAGCATCCACTTTAGGAACTAGTGGTTGCATTCTAGAATATGAGGGTATAATTGGTGTTTTTTATGAAATCGCACCATGTGGATCTACTTCCATTACATCCTTAATACTCATCCCAAAAGTCCTCTTTTGATGTCTTCATTAATTATCATCCAAGAAAGAATAGCCAAGTGATGTTTGTTCAGATATTCATCCAAAAGCCCTCTTTTTATGTCTTCATTAATTGTGAGGTGAACGTTGGAGCATATATCCATTGCCCTTGTAGAAAGGTCTTTCACTTGGGACACATGTAAAAAATGAGTGGAAAAAGGTAAAAGTAAAATCTGATGAGTAAGAGTTCAATGGTCTTGCATGCCTCTCACATACTATGAACCATTGATTATGGATGTTAGCTCATCTCTTTTAGATAACTTAAGTTTTTAAAATGAAGCATGCTTATATTATAGAATTTAATTTTATAATAGTATATTTAAAATAAATAATAAAATGATAGTTATCATCTCAATTAAAAATTATAAAAGTTAAAGAAAATAGAATATTGATATTATAAACAATAAAAACATAAATCTAAAAATTATATTCAATATTTATAAATAGTTTTTATTATAAAATTAAACATAATTATAGTTGAATTTGTATATATTAACTTTCATTAATTAAAATGATACTACAAATTAAAGTTTAAAATCAAAATAAACTATATTAAAATTTCTAAAGTTTTAATCTTAATTTTTTAATTAAAAACTATGAATGAAATCAAACTTAAAAAGTTAAAAATAAAAAGAGTTGCCATGAAAGAAAAAAGATAAATTTATTTAATTTTTTAATCATCTTTTGATTGCATAGATAATGTAAAATATTAGTGAAGTTCTCTTGAATTTTTTAATTATTTTTTTAGTACAATTAGTAGTAATATTTTTTTTGTAAAATATAATAATAACAAATTTTAATGTTATTTAAATTAATATAAATATTAAATTTTATATATGATATTTTTACATGCCTTCTCCTAGTAACATAATTTAATTTTTTCCTCACTATTGTTTATGGTCATTTTTTAATCATTCACCCTTTCTTTTTTAAAATTTAAAATTAGCTAGACTAATGTCCATTTTTTCCAGTCATTTCAATCATTGATTGCATAAAATAGATTACGCATTTTAGATAAAAACTTTCAAATAAAGATAATACCTTATTGTATGATTCTCTTCTTGTGTTCACATGCTCAATAATTTTGGGTTTGCGGCTTGCCTATGTTATTTAGGCTCCAAGTAGGCTCATTGAAAAGTAGTATACTTGCTTGATATCGTGTGCTTAGTTGAAATTTAAAAAAAATATAAAAAAAAATATTTTTTTAAAAAAAAGAAGGGCATATCATTTGGAGACGAAATAGATATGTTATAATTGATTTTTTAATCAAGTAGACATGTGATAATTATAAGAAACAATTGAGATTTTACTTGATAGATTGGGAATAACATTTTCATTGGTTATTTAAAGCATGTGTAAAAGGTACATAAGAGTTTATTGTTACATCTATATGGAGCAAACCAATCAATTATAAATTATGTTTGTAGTTCCTAGTTTTGAACAACCCTTATGAATTTCTAGACTAACTTAGCGTATGTAGAGAGCTTTGAATGAAGATTTTATATCTAATTTTATGTACCTTTATGTTTCTTGTGATTAGAGTTAAAGTGTTGAGCTAGTTCATAAGCATCCATACACATGTATCACTATAATTATATTATATTACTCACAATAAAATCGTCAAAATAATAGACCACTGAATTCAAAGAATAATGTTATATCGCCAAATGGAAAACACCACTATAATCATAAAAGACAAAATATTCACCAAAGGTGTTTTGGCAGCATAGATGTTTGTAAGGGTGAAAATGCCAGTTCAACGTGCCTGATACGGTGACTAAATGCAAAGGACACTTGGCTTCATTATGTGCGGCTGTGGTCCATGCATGATGGTGGTGTGTGACCAATCCGATCCTTCACGTAATGGATTACATCTATCTTTCACTATATTTTATACTGACAATAATAATTTTCAATAATTTCTTACGCCTGTAGCATGACAGAGCCATTCTAGAGGAATCCATACGTAATTGCAATGACTATCTTCATTGTTATTGTTACTTCTTGCATAGGAAACTTCTTGATTCTTAAGCCTGATAATCATAAAAGACACAAATTCATATTGAATAGACGGAAAGGGGTTGTTGTGAGGTTGGAGATGGAGGGTATGCGACAGGTACAATGTGGATAAACTGTATGCTGCAGTAGTCAGGGAAGTTGTGAGGCTGGAGATGGATGGTATGAGGCATCATACACACATTCCAAATACATGCCCAAGGCGTCATAGTAGCTGTTAGACGACAGAGCACTTCTAACAGAGACTATTCTGGTACCCATCAGTTGCATTCGCTAGAAAACTGTGAAACTCTTTTCAATGAATCCATTTTGTGCACGTCATGCAACCATGGCAGCTGTGAGACTATATTTCTTTGAGGAATCTTGTTCAAATGTCTAGTTTGTGCTTCCACATTTGGCGTAAATGTCTACAGGGGAAAATAAATTGCTATCAGGGATATTCGCTCATTTTTGCACATGCAGGGAGAAGGTTGTGGAAGTAGTTTCACACATGCCAGTTGGACTTATAGATGACAACAACAATAAACAAATGAAGTAGAGTCTTTTTCATCCGATGACCAAAGGGTTTCCAATGGTTGCGCATGCCTCTTTTATACTTTGTTAATTGCTGATTTCACAAATCAGGCCGCCTTTCTCAAATAAGTGAATAGGTGTAAAGGGACCAAAGAATGATGAAAAATATTTTGTTAGTTTCAAAATCGGATGATCGAGATGACTTTTATGGTCATCCCTATCAAACCAACAACACTGCCTCTCCTACTCAGTGTTCCCCTCAACAACGACACTACCACTCCTACTCAGCGTTCCCCTCAACAAGTACGATTTCCCTCTCCTCCAATCGTTGATAGAAGTGAAATCGACGCTCCAAATCATTTCAATGACAGTCATTTTATTTCCATCATTTCCTATTGTTGATTGTAAAAATCAGCCTGGCCTTTCTCATATAGAAACGCCTACGGCGTAATTATTTTATCGTCTTTCGATCGAATAAATAATACTTAACAAGTATTCCAACAAATTCAAGTATGTGGAGTAGAGAATTTCTTCCCCTTTCTTATAGTAGGTGGAATTAATCGAAACAAATATGCCTTTATATAGAAATAGAAGACAAAAGAAAGAAACATACAAATTATCAATAATATAAAAAAGAACTATTGTCAATACAGCACCAAAGATGTACCTTGGATCATATTTATTAATAAATTAAACTTAGAATATAATAATTATTTTATTTCTAACTAATTAATAGACAAACAGAAATCCAATGTCCATACTAAATGCTGCATAGAAATTAGAAAAACATTCCAAGGTCGAGAAATAATAAATAGGCACGACACTTGAAGTTCTAACATTTTGAAGAAAAGAAACTTGGCACATTCTATAATAGGAACACATATTCATGCAACGTAAAACATCATTTGAAAACAAATAAATTACTTATATGACATATAATTGCTGATCTGAGCAAAATGAAAACTGTATTTTCTTGTACAGAAAAGCAGGCCAATCACAAATATATGAAATGAAGAATTCAAAATTGCTATCGGTCACGTTCAATTCAAGGGTTTTTTTTGTTATCTCTGCAAATAAACTAAGCTGGTCAAAACCCTTTTCAAAATAAGTCTTCCTGTGCCTGAAAAACGACCCTTCCCGCTAAGTTTGGCTTTAGAGGGTGGCCGAAAACCACTATATTCCTTGTATTTGTTTCGGTACCCACTTTCACTTTCTCTTTGCTTTTCAATTACAGATCTCACGTCCACGCTCTTTTGCTGATGAACACAGTGGAGATTACAATTTCCTTTCTCGTTTACAATTACAAGTAAAGCACCGCCATTACTGTTTGGCGAAGGTTTTGGAGATTCTTCTAACTTAGTTGGAGGCATAGCTATCGCTGCACCAAATCCTCTTCCCCATTTCCTCCACATTTTATCTGCCATCTCTTCTTTTATAAAATTCAGTGAACAAAATAGAAAAATGTAGTACAATTCAATGCACTGATTTTATTCCTTCCCCATATAAATAAATGGGATGAAATGTCATTAGAGAGTCGCGACCATACATTAGTTTACTTCTAATCATTAATCTGGAAACAAATAAACATAAAACCATTCCTAAATTTACTTGAGGGATTCAAACACAAACTATGACCATTGGATGAATCTTGTCGACAAGATCCCCATTGTGAGAAAGGCCAAGGAGTTGTAATGGATTGTAGTTCATATGAGGGTGCATGAATCAAGTCTTTATTTTATTGATAAGTTAGGCACCACTTCCTCATTTTCATGGTAGATCAATAATAAAATTATTTTTAAAAGTTTCTTTACTAGTACATCCGTACTAAGTGGGTGCCGTAAATATTGTTATGTACTTCTTTAAGTGTAATATTATATTTTTTGTAGCTAAACATATCAATAAAAAAAAATCCATCTTAGTCTTGTTGATAGAGTGCATTTTCAATGAGGGCGAAACTTGACATGCACATTGGCTATGAGAAGAATAAGGTGTAAGATTTGATTATGTAGATAGGTATATGTATCGTGGTGCCAAGGAATTTGATTGTGTAGATAGTTGTACATATCATGGTGGGGATTCAAGACCAACAATTTTGTACATAGGTATTAGGAGTTATTTGAAATACAACTAATATTGTTGATGTGTGTGATTTTGAATGTCTTGTAATAATTTTTATGATGGCTATGACATTCATTACCTTATTTCATAGGCACAACAAACCTACATTTAAATTAGATGTGTGAAACTTATTGTTTGAAGCTATTTAGTATCCATTTCTAAGGGATGAGTTCATCTCTAGTTTGTTACTCATTATATACTTATAATATCACAAGTTGAGAATTTTCGTAAAGTAATAACTAAATTTAATGTTATATTGATTATTCATTTTTATTCTTGTAGTCAAAGCATCATATTCTACCATATAGTTGGTGTAGGAGAAAACCAATATGAATTTTTTAGTATGAAACCCCCTTGAGACATAAAAATAGGATACTTACACATGATCTATGACCTATGTATAAGCTGGATCAAAGTAAAGTTTTCAAGATCAAATTTTCATTTATTGTGAAGATAGATTCATCAAGAAATCCACAACTAGCAAATAGTCATCTATCAATGGTGCTTCTATCAATTGGTCAAATATATCCTAAACCTTCATAACCTTCTTATCTGCATATTGTATATCAAATTCAATAAGATGGATTTCCTGCTTAACCTATATATCATATGAAGGAAGCCTTGAAGAAGAGATAATTGTGTAGGTCGATCTTAAGGGTATGTGCAGGATCATGGTATGACAAAAAGTGGCGATTTGTAAAAATCCTCCTTTTCACTCATCCAAAAGCGCACTAAAAAGATTGTTGAATTTTTAGTAGGCATGGGTGTGAGTACACCTGGCCAAACCAAAAGCCAAAGCACAAGCCTAATCAGATATCCAATTTTATATCAGATATCTGATATTTGCTTGTAAATTGTTTTTAAGGCCCGCAGGCTGTGTTCTCAATTTTCATTGTGAAAACGTCAAACATAGCCCAAGGTTTCGGATATACGAAACCTATCTGATATCCAATTTGCCCGATTGAGAATATCTCCAACTTGAATAGGTATGCAAATTTTTTTAGTTTTGTTTGTTGTTTTTTAATTGAGATTTTTTTTTAATAAAAACTAGGGTTTAATTGATATTGTTTTCATTTTTTTAAATTGATTATAATTGTCTATTTTTGTTTTAATTTTAATCAAACATGGACTCAAATCAATCAAAAAACCCTCCCAATGACCCTGTTAACAATTTGAAACCACCTCCAAACAATCCCCCACATTCAAAAGACTAACCAATCTCAAACCCTCGACCTTTAGAGGATCTCACAGGAGACAATCTAAATTAGCTTAGAGGATATTAGAATACATATGCCAATATCCCCACACTGAGCCCCATGTTTTCCACGTTGAACTCCATTATTGAAAACATGGAGAAATTCACAGAGCAACATAATGTTGCACTTCTTTGGCGCGATTCTATGCACGCCAAGTTTGACGATGGACTTGATTATGATCAAGTTATGAACCTAAGTATAATAAAACATGACATATGTAACCTTTTTGTGGATCCCCAAAATAGTTTAAAACTGAACCCTAAAAATACCAAGTTGTCAATTAAATGGTGCACAAATGATGCAATTCGTGACCACTTTTGGGACCGCTGGTGGATGGCTTTTGATAGGTCACTCGACAATAATTTAGATGTCACATTATATTTCTTAAGGAAATTGTATGCTGAATTTGTGCTCGGTCACAAGGTAAATTATTGGAGCATGAGACCGAACCAGGGCGTAGGCTTGGGCGCTCCTCAGGATAGGCCATGGGCACACTGGGTGAAATCCCATACATATGTCCCCCCTCCCAGGATTTGACCACCTCCTACAGTGCAACATCTTGATATTATTGCTGAGGTTGGCTCACAAACTATTCAAGCCATTCACACCTTGAGTGATCTACTGGTTAGGTAGAGTGTGGCACTGTTGCCTCCTCGTGCTAATGATTCTGGCTCTTCCACATCCTCTAAGATATCACATGTTTGTGTGCCCCACACTTGCATTATGTGCAAGAATATGTGCTTGGGTCCCCTGAATGATAGTGATGCATATAACTATGTCTTCGAGGTGGATGATACTACACATCACACTACAAGCACTAAAGCACCTCATGGAGATGTGCACCAGGGGCATGCAAAGCCATGAAATCCTAATGTTACGGTAAGAGTAAATAGTTAACTTGTTCCATTATATTTAGTTTTAAACGTTCGTATTTTTAGTAGATTTTCTTATAATGATTGCCCACTTATTTTTTTTATGTGTTCCATTTATGTTTAGTTAATGACAAAGGAGGAGATGGTATAGGTGGAGGGTTCCATGCTTCCAGCCATTTTATTTGGCCTTGACACTTCCATGGTACATACATTTTAATGTACTCATTGGTTTCCTTTTTAAAATAGTATATACATGTGTTTTCTAATTTTTATGATCATCTTATTACATACTGATGCAGGTTTCACCAGTTTCCACTGGGGGTAATGTGAGGGGGTTCAGGCATCTGGCACTGACAAGGGGAAGGTAATTAAATATTTTAGATTGTTTATGCATACATGTACACACTTGTCACTTGTGCACACTCATTTTTAATTTACATGGTTTATTTGATAGAGGGCGGTGTCTGACGATGTCGTGAGACCGGTTCACCACGGTAGAGTCACAAGAATCTCAATTCATAGTGATAGTCCCACTACATGTATAATTCTAAATTTATTTGTTTGTATTTTACTATCAAGCATATATAATATGATCAAGTCATGATTGTATCAAGTATCTGTTTGACTTTTATAGGTCACCCCTAGTTTGAGGGAGGTACAACACCGAGGGTTTATATCGTTGATGACCCAACCGACATTGCCTGAAGAAAGTTCAACACACGTAAGTTTTAATGTTAATTCAATTATTTTGTAAACATGTATTTGCTACCAAGGATTTAGCATTAAATAGTATAGCTCGTAGATCAATCTCATGTTAGCAAACATATACAGGTCAGAGTCGACATTGGTGGCATTGTCCCTTCGCTACCAAGGAGATATGTTAGGTCTCCTGACCGCATTAGGATACATATCTAGGCGAGGTACATGAGAGTTCAATTTTAAAATTTGTTTATTTATTATTGTTGACTATGATTTTGAATTTTGAATTTTTATTTGTAGAAACCATATAAATTAAGTAATCTAACTTGGGGTTTCACTTTTGTGTTTGAATGCAGGATCCATTAGAGCCAAAGAGGTCTTCAAAATGGCTTCATTTTGATGATCCACCAGTAGAATAGGATGTCCTAGAAACATTTGTAGTTGAACTTCTTATTTTGAGATTCCATATTGCACATTTTGAGATGGCATATGCCACATTGTATATAGATATGTTGATTTTGAAACTATTTTTAGATGGTGCATGTGACACATTTTACAAAAACAATTTCACGTGTATACATATTGACATGTTCATTTCTGTTGATTTTATCTTTGTCATGTGTTCTATGTATGTATCATTTCCATATTATTTCTTTGTCATGTGTTGTATGTATGTATTATTCTCATATTATGTCTTTGTCATGCATTGTATTTATGTATGTATGTTCATTTTCATATTATATCTTTTCCATGCATTGTATGTATGTATTATTTCCATACTACATCTTTTTCATGCATTGTATGTATGTTCATATCCATAAATTATATCTTTGTCATGCGTTGTCATGTGTAATAGACCTAATCTTTTGAAAAACAACTACCTTGAAAATCTTTTGTCGAACCAAAGTAATAGGCATAATAGACCACAATTGGGATAATAGACTCCAAATTTGCATACCCTAATGATGTAGAGGCAATTGGTTTGACAAATATTAAGGTCTATAAGAGGTTTATGATTTCAAAGATATAGAAAATGATCCTAGGAACCCCCAAATGCACCATAGGCTCCAATTGCATAAAATGAATGAAAAGACCTACCCACTGCCTATGGCACCTTGAATCAACTTCTGAAATCATTCCACACTTTCTCTAAGACTTACCCATTGCCTCTAGTTTGTAATTGGGTTCACCTGGCCAACTAGAGCTAACAGAATAGACGGTTTAGTCCTAGGATGAACGGTTTGAAAGATTCGCCATTGAGCAACTTTCAACTGAGAAACAATGCAACTTTTTGCACCAACCGAGATTGGGTTGCCAAATGGAATTTGAGTATAATATCCCAGAAATGAGCCACATTCTTGTAGATCTTCCCAAGATGGTCCTTGTACACTTCATGGATCTCTGATATCTCTCACGGGGTATGAGATATCACTCTCCAAAAATCGCTGCCTAATTTGGCTTAGTGCACCTTGGGAACACTTCGGTCTGACATGTGCCAAAATGTTCTCGATGCTACGTGAGAAAAAAAAGGTATCCACTAGCATTTACCCAGCCAACTGGAACTAATGGAGCTGACAGTTTGGTCCCATGACAAACGGTTTGAAAGATGCAC
Source organism: Thuja plicata (assembly GCA_018584345.1). Taxonomy (NCBI): domain Eukaryota; kingdom Viridiplantae; phylum Streptophyta; class Pinopsida; order Cupressales; family Cupressaceae; genus Thuja; species Thuja plicata. The sequence goes on along the minus strand of MU224963.1, from coordinate 1,383,035 downwards.
CATTGAGCAACTTTCAACTGAGCAATAATGCAACTTTTTGCACCAACCGAGATTGGGTAGCCAAATAGAATTCGAGTGGAATCTCCCAAAAATGAGCCACGTGATTTTAGAACTTCCCAAGATGGTCCCTATTCACTTCATGGATCTCTTACATCTGTCACGAGGTTTGAGATATCGCTCTCCAAAAATAGCTGCCCAATTTGGCTTAGTGCACCTTGGGAACACTTCAGTCTGACATGTGCTGGAACTTATTGATGCTACACAATAAAAAAAAGATATCCACTAGTGATTACCCAGCCAAATGGAGCTGATGGTTTGGTCCCACGACGAACGCTTTGGAAGATGCACCATTGAGAAACTTTCGACTGAGCAACAATGCAACTTTTTGCACCAACCGAGATCGGGTCGCCAAATGGAATCCGAGTGGAATCTACCATAAATGAGAAATGTGCTTGTAGACCATCCCAAAATATTCCTTGTGTACTTCACAAATCTCTGATATCTCTCACTAAGTCTGAGATATCGCTCTTCAAAAATTGTTGTCCAATTTGGCTTAATGCGCCTTGTGAATACTTCAGTCCGACATGCGTCGGAACATTCTTGATGCTAGGAAAGCAGAAAAAGGTATCCACTACCATTTACCCAGCCAACTGAAGCTGATGGTGTGCTCCCATGATGAACGGTTTGAAAGATGAAACATTTAACAACTTTCAACTGAGCAACATTACAACTTTTTGCACCAACCGAGATCGGGTCGCCAAAAAAATAGAGAGTTTCATGCGTTGAGGGGTGTGAAATTTTCTTCCCATATTCCTTCTTCCTTCCATGAGAAATTTTTTGATGACACTATTATGTTTTGGGAGGATTTTGTATCTAGAAGTGGAAAGAGATCTTGGAAGGTTACGCTTTGATCTCGAGGCAATAGATCAATTATTATAAAACTAAAATTTATTTCTTCAATACTGATATCTCCCTCCAAGCCAAAATATCTCGAATCATTGGTTGTAGAATAGCCAACCATCCTGTTGTGTACTTAGGCCTCCCCCTTACTGCTAAATTTCCTTATGTTTATTTTTGGAATGGGATGATTGAGATATTCTAGAGGAAGCTAGGGGGATGGAAGGGAACAATTTTACGCTTGGGAGGCAAGGTTCAACTGTTGAAATCTTGTTTGAAAAATATACCAGTTTTCTTCTTGCATCTATTCAAAATCCATGCTTGAGTGGAAAACACTATTGAGAGTATTTAAAATAAATTCCTATGGACCGACACAAAGGTAAGAGACGGGCTCTCATAAAATGGGAGAAGGTCTGCACTCCCAAAATCTTAGGGGGGTTTGGTATTAGAAGGATAAGACAAGTCAATAAGGCTTTTGTTGCTAAATTTGAGTGGCAGCTAATGGAAAGTAAAAAGGAATGGACCTTTATTATGAAGGCTAAATACATGGTAAACGGTAATATAGAGGGAGGTGAAGTTCCAGCACCTATAGGAGTGGAAACTACAAATGAAGACATAGGTTTATAACTTGACTATCTATGCAATGATGTATTGAGTGATCTTATGGAAAGTTTTGTAGAAGAACTACTAAGTGAAGAGGATGAGGCTCTTGAGAAGACATTTCTAATTGCCAAAAATATCGAACTTGAGGAAGAAGATGAGAATCAGGCAAGGGAGGAAGAGGTGATTATTGAGATAGAATGCAAGGAGGTAGAACCATCAACAACCCCCCTTGGAATTGCGCAAACTGAATCAAGTAAGGAAAACCTAGACTGTGCCAAGTGCAATAAAAAGAGAGGTAGGAAGTCCCTATCAAAACTAAGGGAAAGAGATGAATCAACAAAAGATCAAACCAAAATCACTTCTTTCCTTAATGTTGGGGAGGGGAAGGTCCTTTCCAAGGAGACATGAAATTCACTACTTGGAATATTAGAGACATGAAGGCCCCTAAAAAGAAGTGAATCCTTAAGCGATGCATTACCACCACAAAATTTTATATTATAATGATTCAAGAGAATAATCTTTACATGGAAGTATATCTATATTAAGTAATAAGCATAGAATTAGGGAAATAGAAGGGTCTTCAACTACTAGTGCTTCAAGGGCTCTAGCAGTAATTTGGGATCCAAGATTAGTTCCTTTCACTATGGATAGGTGCCACAAAAACTAGATAAGTGGTTGGGTAAGTAGCATAAGATGTAATCTATAATTTATGGTGATAAATGTCTATTGGATAACTCAAAATAGGGACAAAATGTTGGTATGGAGTGAAATAGACAAGTATTTATAGGATATTCCATATCAAATCTGTATAATAGTTGGATACCTTAATACTATAATAAACCACAATGATAAATTTGGTGGTATCTCAAGGGAATCCCAATCAAAGGTTGACTTTAGAGACAGGGTCAATAGAAATTATTTGATGGAAATGCATACTAAGAAAGGGGCATTCACCTGGAACAACAGAAGACTTGGATTTAGTCACATTGCAAAAATTTAGATAGATTTTTCTTTAAAGGGAGATGGGAAAAATTTCCCTTTACTTTATCACCTGAAATCCTCCCTCAATCTGGCTCAGACCACTTTCTGAGGATTCAAGGCCAAACCGGTGTCCTTTAAAGTTTGAGAAAATGTGGCTAGAGGATGAAAACTTGATTCATTTAATAGAGAAATGGTGGAAGGACATAGAGGGAACTGGGTCAAAGTTATACTATGTAGTTGCCAAGTTAAAAATAAATTGTTATAATGGAATAGGATTAACTTTGGCAATATTTTTGAAGCAAAAGAAAAAAAATAGAAAAAGAAATAGAAGAACTTAACAATGAAGTCATTTAAAAGGGATGATAAGGAACTCTACCTTGAGGAAAAGAAACTACTTGCAGACTTTGAGGATATCCTTGCAAAGGAAAGTATCTTTTGGCGACAGAGATCTAGAGAATCATGGCTAGATATAGGAGATATTAACACAATTCTTTCATAACAACACCAAATAAAGGACAAACTTGAACAGAATAACCAAAATCAAGGATATAAATGGATCTAGTATGGAAGATCCCTATCTGATTGCTCCTGAATCAGTCAAGCATTATGAGGAAATTCTAAACAATTTGGAAGGCTCCAACTTGGAAAAGAAAGGGGATATTCTAGCCAATATTCCAAAAATCATTATGGAAGAACAAAATAGATGCCTACTAGCAAAATTCTACAAAGCAGAAATTGAAGTTGCATTAATGTAAATGCTGCATCTAGACAAGGCCCTAGGATCAGATGAGCTCCCTACTCTATTTTTCCAAAAATGTTGGAATTTTATCGGGGATGAGGTTGTAGGAGCACTTGAAGGGTTTATAAACTCAATGAGCTTGCTCAAAGAAATAAATAATACATTCCTTTCCCTTATCTCACAGAAAGAAAAAACAAAGAGTTTTGATGACTTTAGACCTATTGCATTGTGCAACACTATCTACAAAATACTTACAAAAACCATGGCTAATAGGGTACAAAAACTTCCCCCTTCACTAATCAGTGAGGAAAAAACTAGTTTTTTCCCTGGCAGATCCATTTATGATGAGTTAATAATTTCCCAAGAAGCAATCCATTCAATTCAGCATAACCGTAATCCTAGCATGATGATTAAGCTTGACATAAAGAAAACTTATGAAAAGGTGGACTGGTGCTTCCTTTGCAAGTGTTTAGAAGCCTTTGGATTCACTAAACCATGGATTAACCTTATATTTGAATGTAATTCCAGCCCTAGAATCTCGGTATTGGTTAATGACATCTTGGAAGGCTTTTTATCATTTCTAGGGATTTAAGATAGGGAGATCCAATGTCCCCCTTCGTATTTATTATTATGGAAGAGTTACTAGGAAGAGCAATAAAACAAGAAAAGGAAATAAATCTTATTAAAGGTGTTAAAATTAATCATGACCTAGACCCTACTATGTATCAAAAGTTTGTTGATGATACTATGCTTTATGGTCAAGGGGAGAAACATGAAGCAATATAAATTAAGAATATTTTAGACTCATACACAATAGCCTCAACATAATAAATTGGAAAGGAAAAATAAGATCTTTTTTCAATATTGATCAAAACACAGAAAATGCAATTTTCAATGTGCTCAATTTCAAAAAGGGAGAATTACCTTGTAAATACTTAGGATTGCTCTTTGACAAGGGCTGCAGAACCAAAACATTATGGGATCAGATTGTTTAAAAAATTAAGAAGAAAGTAGAATCATGGAAAGGGAAATGGATATCATTAGCTGGGAGAGAAACAATGTTAAAATTAGTACTTTCAGCTATACATGTCCACCAACTATCTTGCATTAATCTTTCTGCAAAAAAGAGAGAAGAACTAAATAAGCATCGAAGAACCTTCTTTTGGCAAGGAGTGGGTGAGAAGAAATAGACCTCCTTAGTGGAATTGGATAAGGTATGTCGATCAAAGGAGGAGGGAGGTGTTGGTATAAAAAAATTAAGGAACAAAGCAAAGCTCTGGGAGCTAAATTAGTGTGAAAGATGTATAGGAAGTCCCATCTAGAATGGGTAAAGATCTTATGCCACAAGTATCTATATAATAGTGAGCCAAAAAGTATATTTAGGATGACTTCCCCCCTAAAGGATCATGTATATGGAACTTTATGTTGGCGTGCAAGAAAAACATCACGAAAAAATTAACTTAGAACCTTGGTAACGAGGAGTGGGCTTTATTTTGGAGGGATTTGTGAGGAGGTTTTGTAACAATTGATAGATTATTTAACTTTGAGAACTCCAAGGGTATCTTAGAGGCATAATAAGGTATTCTAATATCTCACTTGACGAACAGGAAAAGCTTATGAGTATCCTAAGTGTCAGGAACATCACCTTCAGATAAAAGAGGAAAAATTAGCTTGGGATGATTCAAAATCAGGGGATTATATAACACTAAGGAAAGGTATGAATTCCTCATTAAAAATGACATAGACCAAAAATGAACATCCCCCTAAAATTATTTTGGGATAAGAGTTGCCTACCTAAGGCCGAAATGTTCTCCTAGATAGATTTGTAGAAAAGTATCTTAACTACATACAGATTTATAAGAATGGGCTACAAAGGCCCCAGTAGATGCCCTTTATGTGAACAAGAGGAGGAGAATACAGATCGCATCTTATTAATTTGCAGCTTCTTCAATAAATGTTGGGAGTGGTTAGGTAGCAGATTGGGATGGATCACAACCCTCCCTTATACTATTTTAAGTTTGTTCCAATCTTGAGTCATTATCAAAAGGAATTATTTATATAGGGGTTTATGGATAATTGCACCTTCAATTGTCATATGGGAATTATGGAAAGAGTACAATAGACGCTTGTTCAAAGAAAAGAAATTAAATTGGGAACAACTAACAAATAAAATTGAGGTAGCTATTATAGAAACTGCCAACAATAGGATCCTTCACCAATCCAAAAAGACTCTAAGATGACTTACTGGGATCATAAAATGAGATGTAGATGGATAGGGTTAAGGATACCCCTTTATACTGGTTTGGGTATGGCAAATAACAAAAAGAAAAACAAAAACAAAAGAGGTGAGATGGAATCCTCCTAAAAAAGGGTGGTTAGAGCTTAATTTTGATGGTGCATCTCGGGGAAACCGAGGACAAGCAAGAATAGGCTGCTACATTCATGATTTAGGGGGTAAGAAAGTGGCTTGTATGGAAAAACCAATAGGCATAGAAAATAAAAAATACTACTGAACTTATGGCTTCAGTAGGACTATTGATATGCAAAGAAATGAAGGCGAATAAGGCAGACAAATGATGTTAGAAGAACTTAATGTCATTAATGCTTCAGGAACATGGTATAAGAACTTAATGTTGTAATATCAAGAGCTTTAACAATAATTAAATATTTCAGGAAAAGAGCCTTTAACCATATATATAGGGAAGACAATTCTAGGGTAGATAGTTAGGCAAACGATGGAGCAGATGAGAATTCAATAACATAGAGAGAAGAACAACGGGTAAATGAAGTGATGTCTTAATGGCTTTAGCTGGATTGCTGAGGATAGATATCACCTATAGCATCAACATGTTTGTCATTGTCATCTGTAAACAACACTAGAAGACTCCTTATTGTTGGTCACTTTTGATAAGGCCAACTTGATTGGTGATCTCTGAATACATATACATATATGTGTGTGTGTGTATAACATAAATTATACATACATATATATATATATATGTGTGTGTGTGTGTGTGTGTGTGTGTGTGTGCGCGCTTAACTTATTGATACAACTTTGCATATGTGTGTGTATACATTGATAGATATATATTTGTTTATTTTGTTTCTTGGTTTTCTCTTGTTCTATGTGTCTTTTATGTTTTTATATATAATTATATTTATTTACATTTATATTTTTCCTTTTTGACCTTACATTTCTATTCCTTGGTTCCTTGTTTCGTTTCTTTGTTGTTAAACTTTATGTTCTTTTCATACATACATACATACATAACTCTTCTATGATCTTTTATATCGTTTCTTGTCATTCCTGGAGTGCTTTGCTCTTTTCTCGTTTCCTTATCCTTCTCATGATTTCCTTTGCACTCTTTACCATATGTTGTTATTATTTCTTGGCTTATGTCTTCTCATGAGTGCCTACTTCTTGAGGCTTCTAAATTCATCTAGGAGGGACTTCTTCTATTTGTATTCGTTCAAGTTTGGTTTTGGATAACCATTTCTTTCAGTTTGTTTTCTTAGCTGGATTAGCATGGACACCTCCATTAGAATGAAAGCAGGCAAATGTGAAATGTCATTTTGGGGGGAGGTCTCTTCTGATAGACTAAAGAAGATGATGAAGGCCAGACACAGCCTTATCATCAGAGCGGTATTGATGATTGTAGGGAAAGAATTCTCTGATCTGGAGGACAGACCAAAAATGAATACTGATATAATCGGTATGTTCATTGCCACTGCTCTCCAGATCGACCCAGACAAGGAGACTATTTGGGGAGCTTTGTAGAAGATTATTGAAGGACCACTTGCTGGATGAAATGGATCTAGTACTACACAATATTGATGTCAACCTGACAATACCAAACTGCAGAGACTTTCATGTCGGGGGTATGTTGTCTCAGTTTTTCCCATCCTCATTATTGAGAATCATCGCAAGTTTATGATCAGAATTCCTACTATTAGAAGGAATCTGGAGTTTCTTATGAGGATTATGCATGTGAGGGTTGGCGGAGGAGGTAATTGGCTTGAACAGTTTATGATAGATGATAAGGTGGACCATAGTGATCAAGACGATGGTGGGGAGAAGGACGGTCTCACTAGAATTAAAGTGTCAAGCGCCAAATGGAAAGGTGTTGTTGCATAAGGATTGATCATCAAGATGGTTTACGTATTTCATAATTTGATATAGGATGACTGTTAATGGTTATTAGGCTCAATTAATTGGTAACTCATTCTGAGATTTACACTCTAGGTTTGATATTAAGATTAAACTCCCATATTTATCTGTTATATAGCCATCTAGCTCTCAAGGGAATTATGTTGTCTAATTTTATCAGTCATTATTTTTCACTATTACATATTCAAGGTGCAACAGCAAGCATGATTTCTATAAGAGGTAACAATGTGCCTGAATTGGATAGGTAGAGGAGGTTACTGTCTAATGATAAGCAACTTATTCATTCATCAGGATGATTCATAGTAATTGCATGATTGACACTAACATAAATGGAAAGTTTTTCTTTAGGGGTGGTTATAATGTTTCATGTAGAAACGCACCAGGAGTGTTGTTATATTGCAAAAGACCCTAAACAATGAAGGAACCAGGACTACATCTCTAAGGTAGCAAAACAAAGATTGGGCTGCTTGATATGTTTCTATTCATAGGTGGAAATGGATAGCGAGACATGCTCTAAATGTGTATTATGAGCTATCATATGTAACAAAGGAAGAATTGTAAAGCTTATTGTAATCCCTTATGTAAAAGGGTGAGCAAAGCCACAATAATTGTTATGTTTTAGTAGAACTCTTGTAATGCTTTTAGCATGAATTTGTAAATGAGGATGTCCAATTCCTCATTAATACCATGTAGTATATATACAGGATGGTTGTAAAATGTTGTATCTAAATTTTACTTTTATTTTTTTGGATAAGGTCAGAGGTTTTCTCCATCCGACTCTTTCCTATTGGCGCTCCTAGTGAATCAGGTTGTAAATAAGTTAATTATTAATATAATAATTTGGCTAAGGCCTTTTACCTATAAAAAAATTACCTAATTTATAAAAATTAGCATAACTTTTGACTTGTAAAGTATTTGGCATTGAAATTTTAACCAAGTGTTAAGAAGAATGAAATGACCTAACGCATAAAAATTTATTCATAACCAGGTTTAGATTTAATGCTTTTAAAACATAGGTTTACAAGAACATATGCACTAAAATTTCACAAACAATGAATTGGCCTTTTGGGAAAATTTGTCATATTGCTTGAAATTGTACTAGCTTAGTGTTCATACGATGGTTCCCCTTGACACTTTACAATTTTCAAGCTTTGATTATTTTTCTTTTTTCGTCAATATGTTGATGCACATACACATATAACATTTGAAATATGTTCAATAGAACTAGACTTGACTTTTTGAATGAGGCATGATCATTTAGAATTGGGTGTTAACAATGAATTTGATGTTATTACAAATGGAGCACACATTTAACAACCTCTAATAGGGTTTAGAAATGAAGGCTTCAGACTATAAGTGTGGATTCTCGAAAAGCCAAACATTGAATTCAACACAAGTTTAAAATTTTGAGTGTACAAAAGCTTATAAAACAAGGTGCTAACCACCTAATATATTATCATGTATTCTTTTACAATAATTACTACACATGTCCTAGTATGATAACATGAGTATATACTTACATAAGTTTATAATTCATTTAATTTTTATGCATAATTTTTGTGAGCACATCCTTAACCATGATCTAGTCTTCAAACATGAAAGCATTATAAATGACAATGGATGACATCTATAGCTACAATGAATAATCAAATAAGGTAAATATATGGGGAGTTGTGATAATATGGTTGAGGGATAAAGGCATATACTCTTCCCACTTACAACCAACTAAACACAATTTTTTGTGATATATTCATATGTCCTTATGTTAAAGGAATCAATACAAATTCATTTTCATCAAAATGATATATCTTAAATTTCAGTCTTATACATTTATACACTTTTATTAGTGTCAAATAGTATTGATTTTTATCATTTATAGACATGAACTATGGGTTTACCAATGTATATGTATAAATATTATCAATTCAAATTAGTCACCCAAAGATATAAAAGAAGTCAAAGGAAAATGGGAAAAGGAAAAAAACATAAGTCTATAGACCATACAATACAAGTTTGGGGTCATAGGTTAACCCCTAATCACTAGATTCATGAACATATAATGCTAAGGAAATATTCTAATTCTAAAGGAATTATTAGACTTATCATTTATTGTTGCGAAACTCAAAGCGTATCAAATTCATATCCATCTCCCATTTAGTACATTCTTTACTCAAAGAACTAAGTACACATGTTTCTATTATGTTTTTACATTTGATTACTTGCACAAACTATTATACTACTAATAGCACATTCATAATTAATTTACATAAATTAATTATATTACATATGCATTTATTGAATTATCCTAGATTACCCTTAGCGAAAGTTAATTTTTATTTATAGTATTTGACAATATTGTTCCCTAAAAAATCAATATTATACATTTAAAACTATTATAATCTGACGACTCATTTAAAACCAAAAGAAAATTATATGTATACATAAAAAGAAAGCACACAATATTGCCATATAAAACCTGGTTTCCTTTATACTTAAGGACACCAAATCACCCTTTGCTATATGAATGTGAGCATGAAATGCTATTGTTGAGAATAGCCAACTCCCTAATAGTTTCTTGAAGAAACATGATACATTATAAAATCTTGTCTAAATAACTCTTTTGATGCTTTAGATGTCGTCTTAACAAACTTAACACATGAGAGATGATAATTATAATGATCATTAAGAAGAAGGATGACAACTATAACTAACTTTAGAACATTGACTTAATAAATATTTCAAACAATAAACTCAATTTCATTCTAATCCTATTTAAACACCACAATACCAAGTTTTATATTTGGCCTCACCTTCTATGAAAAGGATTGTAATTTATTTGTGTTTTTTCGAATGAATAAGTAACACTTAATTGGTATCACCACAAACTCAAGAGTAGGCAGGGGATTTCTTCCCCTTTCATATGTTAAATGAAAATTAATAGAAACAAATATGTGGCTATACACAGGTGAGAGAGAAAGGAAAGGAACATGTAAATTAACAATTATGTAAGATAGTTTTAAGGGCATTATAATGGTAAAGAACTTTATTCTTAAATGAGCAGTCATTATTCAAGTCCTTTGAGAAGTAGTGTTTTTACACCTAGTATTTAAAGAACAATTAGGTGCCTCCTAATATTCTAACATTCCGAAGGGAATAAATCTTTGGCATATACCAAAATAAGAACAGATAATAATACAACGTAAAACATTAAGGACTCGTTTGCTGCATGGAATTAATTTATTCAAAACAAGCCTATTCTAGAATAAGGACCTATTTTCGGATTAATTAATCTTGAAAAAGAAAGCTGGAATAAGGTTTGGACTTGTTTGTTGCACCTAGAAGATGACTGGGAATTAATCTATTCCGCGTTTGGATCCCATAATGTGGAATTGAAATAAGGATTATTTTTCATTTTTTAAATTAATTTGAACAATATGTATTTTTAACTTATTAAAAAATTATAATTATTAAAAAAAAAAAATCTTCCAAATTTTAATTTTTGTACTTATGTTTTTTGTTGCTGATTTTTTAATTAAAATATATATGTATTTTTAACTTATATATTTTAAAATTAAAATATGTATTATTAATGTAAAAAAAAAAAGATTATAAAAAAAAATTATTTCTTATAAATTTTAATTTTTTAATTTATCAATTTTGTTGCTCATTTTTTTAATTTTTAATTTTTTTCTATCCAAAGTCATATCCAAATAAAAACTAAAAAAAAATTGGGAATGCATTCATTTTTGCATTCTTAGTTTAAATCAATCGAAACAGCTTTCCCGAGGCTTTCAAAAATTGTCGTGCTTCCTTCAAATTTAAAAGACGGGGCAAACATCTGGTAGATCGATGAAATTCATAGGAATTTGTTTGAATTTGACAGATCGAGAGACTGAAACTCCAATTGTAGCTCTCTGAGTTTCTGTATTTAGACGAATTATTTGACAATTGGCGCGGATCTCGAAGGAATTACAACCAAAATTGTGGCTTCAGACAGTAATAAAGGTACTTTGCACTGAAGGATTTTTGAAAGTGTCTCTGAAAACTACGATTTGTATTAGCCAGTGATTTTTCTCAGGCATCTAGGGAGTCAACCTCCATTGTTTGTAGCATTTTTTTCAAGATTTATGCATCGATTTTCCCAGTCAAGGAGCAGATCCAAGGTTATTAGAAGAAGCAGGCCCGAATTTGTGGAGGGGCAAGATCCAAATTTAGCAGAGTAGTCAAGGATAAAGCAGCGAGATATACAAGACAAGAGGCAGCGAATTGGAAATTGGCAGTTGTAAAGCCACGGTCTGCAGTCTGTGCCAGCATCCTCCCTGCCTGTCCCATAATGAAAGATTTTGATCAGGATAGAAAAAATGCGTAATAATCATTTACGAAGGAAAAAGGCCTTTCAACAGTGGCAGATCAATTTAGGGTTGATTCATTTCAACCTAGTTTCGGCAAATGTTGCTGTGATTAATCATGGAAATTCCAATACTGAGGGAGGTGTTCAAAAATTGGCCTCCGAGGAAATCAACTCTAACGGGAAATTTACTAGCTATTATTTCAACTGCTGGCTTTATGGCCACAAGCAGAAAGATTGCAGGGAAAAAAATGTTTGACCCCATCCAAATTATGATCATCTAAAGGGTTTCATTGCTAAGAAAAAAGAAAGGAGCTTGAAGGAATCTAAGCTATTAGAACCCTCAGTAATTGGGGAGTCGGGCCATATTGCAAAGCCCTTGGCTGGGAACAGAAGCCAGACTTCGGCCACCAAGGGTTTTGCAAAAATACATGAGCATCCATTTCAGAAAATCTTTTCCGTGGAAGCCCTAGATCGTCAGATCTAGATCTTCGCAAAGACTAAGTATGCAATTCGGAAATACGCAGTGCCCAAGACCATTAGAGCCCTGAGATCTAGGAGGAATCTGGTAGAACACTCCTATGATCCTCTGTCTCCAAAGGGGGGAGGAAGATCGGCGGTGGCTCAGGTGCCTCTCGGTGTCAGAATTACCAGCAAGGAGATGTGGCAAACGGTTAAGAAAAGGAAAGCGGTAAGATCTTTCTTAGATAAAAATAGCCCCAAAAAAATTGATCTGAAAAATTCTTTTGGTATTTTGGAAAAATTGAAAACACCGAAGAAAAGGAAAAATCAGGCATCCCTGTATCAGAACAACAGGAATTATAATGTACCTATGTCTAATCTCACTAATAATCTTTATTCTCCGCCCCATAGGCACGGAAACAATAAAGATTTAGACACTATCTGTGGATTTTCTGGGCAAAAATATCATAGGATTAATCTGGACAGTAAATGTATATTGCAAAAACAGAGTGTATGTGCAGAAATAGGCGTAATATGTAAATGGATGGGAACAGGGGCCTCCATTACTGATATAGATGATGGACTAATTTCCCAACTCTCGACCAAGGTAAGTATTACTATCCTAGAAGAAAATTTCTTTTTTGTAGAATGTAATTGCAGTAATCTTAAAAAGAAAATTCTGGAGAAGGATTTTTTAAAGTATAGAAAGATTTCATTTTTTGTTTGTAATTGGTTTCCTTTTTTCAATCCTATGAAGGTAGCAGACTTCACGATAGAGAGATCAATTGTACTAAGAAACTTACAATTGGAATTTAGCCAACCTGAGATTGTAAAAAATATTGGAAATAGGATTGGAGAATTCAAAAGAATAATTAAAACTAAACATAATCATGCTGAGACAACCATTGTAGTTAAATTGAATTTTCATCAAAAAGTTATTCCTCCTTTCCACCTATGCTTCAACTCGAATCATATTATTATTAATCCATTGATTATGGAAGATTTCATCAAAAATTGGGAGGCAAAAAAGTTGCCATCTTTTGACCTCAAACAGAATCTCATAGAATCCCCCTCATGCTCAGACATAAATGTCAAGTTAATCCTTAATAAGGACAAAGGAGGTTTCTTTCTCCAAAACACAGTAAGAGAAAATACAGCAGCTACCCTCCCCCCTCTTGATAAAAATAGTTCCTCGGTAATTATCTATGATAATCCTCTTTTCTCAAATTCCCCTCCCCTTAAAGAAGATTTAGATACACTTAATATTAGAACTTCTGAGGT
>MU224963.1:1321763-1342431 GCA_018584345.1 Thuja plicata | reverse complement strand
TTTTGGATCGGGTGTCCGAGCCTAAGACGGGTGCCCGTTTTTTTAAAAACGGGTGCCCGTTTCTAGCGGTAGTTTTCAAGCCCACAAGACTTCCGCGGAATTGGCACTCAACTTCTTGCACTTACCCTGAATGCCTATCTAAATGCATGTAAAAGGAAATTCGAATTTGAACTAAGTAAATTCAAATGAAACCCTAAGAAAAACCTAAGGAAACCCTAATAAAACCCTAATTTGAAGCTATAAATAAGATGAAGAGCACTTAACTTCTCATTCTTACCATTTGCAAAGCTTGGAACTGAGGAGCAAGATGCCAAAGAGAGAGGAACTTCGAGCGAGTCGCGTGGAGGTCCTGAGAGAGTGCCTGGCCAGCGGACAACCACTACCTGAGGTAGGTGCCTTTTTTTGATGTTTTAATTGAGGAATTCTTGTTTTTATAGGGAAGGTTGACCTTGACCTAAAAAGGTCGACCCTGACCCAATTATGTCGACCTTGACCTTGGCAGGTAAACCATAACTGGGAAGGTCCAGTCCTTCCTGGGAAGAATGTCGACCTTGACCCAAAAAGGTTGACCCTAACCCAAAAAGGTTGACCTTGACCCAAAAAGGTCGACCCTATCCCAAAAAGGTCTACCTTGACTAGGTCAAGTGAGAATTACAGTTATTTGATGATAGATGACGGATATGATATATTTTGTGCTAACAGGATCTTGTCCGTCTCTGAGAGCATCCCTTTGGAGTGGTTCTATTGACTGTCAAAGAGAACTTGTCCGAGCTACAGCAAGAGGATATAAATTTATTGAGACTAACTTGTCTGAGGATATACATTATAATTATGAAACGATAGACTAACTTTGATCAAGTATTTATTTATTTGACAAGTTAGGCCCCACTTCACATATTAACAAGCATCATTTGCATGATGGATCATAATTAATTATTTTTACAAGTTTCTTTGCTAGTACCATCTCACTAGATCTGACTAGTGTGAGTGCCACAAATATTTTTATAGTCTTGAAGTGTAATATTACCTTTTATGTGTCTAAATATATAGACAAAGAAACATCAGAGTCTTATTGATAGAGTATGTCTTCAAGGAGGGTGAAACAAGACATGTATTGGATAAAGGATCAAAATTTGTTATAAGATAGATTAGTTAGCGGATTTGATTGTGTAGATGGGTGTATGAATCATGGTGTCGGGGCATTCAAGACCAATCGCCTTGTAGAAAATCTGTATATTCAAGATATTATATACAAGTAGAAAGAATTATTTAAATATAATTCATACATTGTTGTCTATGATTTGGAATGTTTAGTAATGATCCAATGATGGCTATGACATTCACTAAATTATTTTTTAGGGTCAACGAACCTACATTTAAATTGGACGTGTGAAGCTTATTACTATTAATTTATGGGGATGAGCTTATTGTCTTTAGTTTAATACTCATGTTATATACTTATTCAATTACAAGTTGAGATTATCCATAAAGAAATAACTATTTAATATTTTATTATATATTCATTTTGATTCGTGTGACCAAAGCATCATATTTTACCTTACAATTAGTAAAAAGGAAGACCAATCTAAAGTAGTTGGTATGAGAAACCGTTGAGACATGAAAAATAGGATACTTGCACATGATCCATGACCTATGTACAATTCATTAAAGTAAATTTCCTGATATATTTTTTTGTTTAATGTGAAGATAGATTTATAAAGAAATTTACAAATTGGAAATGATTATCCATAAATGGTGCTTCTATGAACTAGTCTTCAATAACCTAAACCTTGATAGTTTTCCTATCTATATAATCTTTATCATTTATTGACTAAGAGGCTTAACCCACTTAACCTATGTAACTTTGAGAGAAGCATTGGATAGGAGATATTTGAGTTGGTTGACCTGGGAGATGAAATTTGTTTGATGATTCAACACATAATATCATATCATTCAAGAGATAATGATGACAACTAGAAATATTCACTCCATGAGGGAGTAGCTAATATTATCTCCCACTAGAGTATGGTTGATATAATAGATGACCCTTACATGATCCATATTATCATGTTGTGCTAGAAGTGCCCCTAGTACAATTGATGAACTTAAAATGTATAGTAGTAGTAGTAGTAGTAGCTTGCTAGGAAAAGGATCTGTCCATGAGGACTAGTGGTGATGCTAGCTATTCCTGTATTTTTTCAAATTCTAGATAACAAGATATATCCCATTGAAATATAATATTATTTTGGCATTGGTATAAACATGGTTTTCACTTATCAGCTACTTGGATGTTGAATATTCTATATGCCTAAGTTTATCAAAGAGAATTAAAATATTTTTCAAATTATGTGACAAATGTGACTTTTTTCTAAGGTTCGCTTTGATTGATCAATGAGAAATAATTTGTCTTATGTAAGGTCTTCTACTTATATAAGATTAATTATTTTGGACAAATCAAAGTGGACCTTAGACACATTTCTTGTGATTTAGATGCACCTTGTATTCACTTAAGTAATTAAATATACACTCAAGAATATATAGGATGCTATCATCTTGTATTTACCCAATAGATTGTCTATATAGTCTTTCATGATTTCATGTAACATACAATGGAAGATGATGACTATGAAACATTTATATATCCCTCTTAAATATTTTAACCAAAATAAATGACCTACTAACAAAAATTAACCCATGCTAATATATATCCCTCTTAAATGTTGAAAGATGGAATTGCACCTGGAGCTACCCCCCGGAAGGCTGATTTAAAGCCAACTTTGATGGAGCTGCCAAGGGTAACTGGAGAAAGGTGGGAAGTGGTGGTGTGTTTCAAAATTGCTTTGGTAAGGGCACTATTGTGGTCATCCTCCCACTTGGTAACAAACCAATCACTATCTGGAAGCCAATGCCGCCCTCCAAGTTACCAAATTATCCCATGATTTGGGGATCAAAAATATTTGGCTAGAAGGTGACTCTAGAAACATTATAAACTACCTCAGCAAGTTACATCCACCATCGTGGACTATCACCAATATGATATCCCACAACCTTTTGAACACTTTTGAGAAGGTACATATATCCCACATGTAGAAGGAAGCCAACCAGGTTGCTGACTGGTTTGCCAACTTGGCGGTGAAGAGTGACAATCAGATTAGATGGCTTCACGGAGGAGGTCTCCCATGTGAGGCGAATTATATAGTCAAATACGATAGAATCCAGGGAAAGGAGGGATTTAATATCATTAATCATGATAGTTAATTTTGCACTTTGCAATGAATTTCCCATACATGGAAAGTACAGGATCGACAGGAAGGTAATGATTCCAAGTCACATTCGCACACTTTCTGGGTGCCCATTCGCAAAGTTAAAATTACCTTTTACGGCATATAAGAGGAAAATTTGGAATATCTCTATGAGAAATTGTTTTTTAAGCTATAATATCCATTTTGTGAGACAGAGTTTTTTTCATGCAGTGGGTGGAGAAAGACACAGAAGGGAGCCCTCTAATGGCTGTGAGAAATGGAGGAGATGGACTAAGGTCTGGAATTACCTTCAACAAGGTAGAATTTCCACTTTCATTGAAAGGCGTCATGGAGGGAAGCTATCGATGACTAAAATGTTTGTTAAAAGCTGGGACAAGGGTAGTGTGGTGATATAGGGAAGAAAATTTATGGTCACTGAGGAGGTTATTTCCACGGTTACTGGAATCCCCAATGTGGGCAAGAAATTTTACAGGGATCGTAAAATTTTAGACTCTGTGATCAGTGATTTTGTGAGGAATGAGGAAGAGAGGAAAGCTCTCATCAAATTCAAGACCTACTATCTTCCTGAAGGGTTTAAAACACTGTGGAGATTCATCCTGAGGGCCATCATCTATTATGTCACGCTGGACACCAGGTTCGATAGGATCAAAATTTATCACTTCGTCCTCATGAACCACTTTAGGCATGGTATGTAGCTTTCTATCCTGCTCTACTTATATTCTTCTATTAATGAAAATATCAATGAGTTTAGGGATAAGGCTATTGCAAACCCTGATCTGCATGAGGGGTTTTTACTTCTTATTTATATGTATTTTAAAGCCCAAATTATGGGGAAGGAGGTCACTGAGAAAGATGACAGAATGGATGTCTCTGGCTCTAATTATATTCCTTCGGAGACTGAAGACAGTGAGGGTATGCACTTTGAGGGTCAGGAAGATTATGAAATTTAAAAGAATAATTTGGGTTTTGATGTAGGAGCATCCTAGGATCCATGGAAATCCCGCTCAACCAAAAATATATTTTCTTTTATTTCTTTAGCTTGTTTAGAGCCTGCTCGGAGAATACTTTATTGCTCAAGTATGCTAGCCCGAGTCATGTTTATTTTGCTCAGTTTTTTATTTTCCCGAGTTGTTTATTTTAGAGTTGGATCTGGTGGCCAACTTCTGCATTTAATTTTGATTTCAACATTAATGGTGGATCTTTCATTGGGGGTTGTATGGACCTAAATATAGTTCAGGGGTTTCTCCAATGTTTGATTTTGTGGCTGACCTCTTGGTTGCTTTTGTATTTAATTAGTATTTTGTTCTTAGTTTGGTGGATCAGATTGGAGAGAGATTGAAGTGTTAGATCTGAGAATCTGGATCATGATTTGTATGTTTGTAGAATATCTGTAGTTGATCTTGAATTGTATCTTTGTATTTTTACATAATTGGGAAGGTCTTACAGCCTGACATGTTGCATGTAGTTGAATCTGAAATGAATAAGAATTGATATAAGTTGTTATATCTCTGTGTTGTTGAGTTTTTGTTGTGTGTCTTTGTTGTTGGCTGCAAGTTTGGATGCCTTTATTGGATCCTCCAACCTGGACTGCATCAAGTGGTATCAGAGTGAAGTTTGATCTAGTTGGTTGCTTGTGGAGCTTAGGGTTTTTAAAAATCTAGAGAGATACCTCTGAGAAGATTGGACGCTAGGGTGATTGAAGATCTTTCTGATGAGGTGGAAGTGAGGATAATAGAAATATTCAGATTTGAGATGGCGGAAATGAAGAATGAAATTGGAGGAATTATCAGAAATGTTGGATTACAAAGAGTTCCTAGAATGGATGATGGTTATGAAGAAGCTTCTGGATCTAGTGGAGATGATAGAACTAATCGGATGGCGAGATCTGGAGGAGGAAGGTATGGTTTGTTGTAGAGATCTGAAGCTCGGCTGACTAAAAGTTATTGAATGAAGGTGTCCAATTTCTCAGGTACACTGAAGCTTGAGGATCTGATTGATTAGATCGGTGAGTTGGAAGACTACTTTGAGCTGGAATACATTGAAGATCCGCTTAGAGTAAAGTTGGAACAAACTAAGTTGAAAGGGCATGCTGCTCTATGGTGAAAAGAATTGCAGAGGGACCAAGAAGAAGGTGAGATAAAGATCAATCAGTGGAGGTTGATGGTGGCAAAGCTAAAGGTTAATTTCATTCTTGTTGACTATGAACTTGAGTTGTTTAAGAAATTGGAGAATCTGAAACAGAAAGAGATAATTGTAGAATATTATACCAAGGAGTTTTACAATTTGACAATTTAGTCTAGGCATAGAGAAATTTATAAGGAAAAGGTAGCGAGGTATGTTAATGGCCTGAAATTCAATATCCAAGATGTGATTGGTATGTTGAAGATTGACTCTATGGAAGATGCTTATCAGTATGCACTGAAGGCATAAGATAAGTTGAAGAGAAGACACTATAGTAATTCCTAAGGGAAAGAGAAGCAAGAACAATCTGTAAAATATAAACCTAGATCTGGGGAGGAACCAAAACCTGTTGAACCAAGGAGAAGAACAAGTAGAGGTGTATTCAGAGGTACTTGTTACAACTGTGGAGAAGAAGGACATCATTTGTATGAATGTTCCCATGTAGATAAGAAGGTTGGTAGTCACTGAAATGATATGGTGTTCATGAAGTTGATGAGAACAAACATGAGGTGGAAAATATGAATCTTTTGCTTAGAAGAAATTTGCTTCCCTCAAAACAAGATGATCAGAAGAAGACTCTGTTCAAAACCAGATGTAAGTGCAAGGGTAAGGTATGTAATGTCATAATTGATGGTGGCAGTTCTGAGAACTTTGTTTCAGAAAACATGGTTAGTAAATTGAATTTGGAAATGAGGAAACATCCTAATCCTTATCGAGGTAGTTGGATACAAGATGTGTCTAAGGTCAAGATTGAGGAGAAATGCCTTGTTAATTTTCAGATTGGGTCTTATTATGATGAGATACTATGTGATGTATTACCTATGGATGTTTGTCTTATGTTTCTCGATAGACCTTGGCAGTTTGACAGACATGTTGTGTTTGATGGTTGTGTGAATACCTACATGTTGTGAGACAGGGTGAAACCAAGCATAAATTGATACCTTTGCAGGGAGGAGGAACTAAAATATGTGGAGTTATCAAATATTGTTTGGATGACAATGAAAAACCTAAGGATAAGGAAGTTGGCGAACCTATTCCAATGAATGAAGGGAAGGAGAATCTGAAGGGGAAAGAGAATGATATCTCTAAGGAGCTTACAAAGATGAAGAAACAAAAAACATATTTCACTAAGGTGGTGCAACATATGTTGACACTAGTGACACATAGAGATGCATATGATAGTGATTTGATCAATCATTCAGATGGGAATGTGTTTCATCAAAATACTGATGGTATCAAGGATGATCAGTGTCAACTACTGTCAGTTGCAAACAAGAGATATGAGAAAAGTTCTGGACTGATGAATTTTTCAGATGAGACAATGGACAGAATCAAGACAACATGGAATGAAAAGCAAAGGGAGATATGTGTTAAGAAAAAGTATGGGATACCTGTTCTGATTCCCTTAGGATGTGCATGATTTTCTTTATGGGAACATCTTTTTTACCTGGGGTGTCTGATGCAAGAGCATCCTAGGATCCTTGGCAATCTTGCTCAGCCAAAAAAATATTTGATTTTATTTCTTTAGCTTGTTTGGAGGCTTCTCGGAGAATACTCTATTGCTTGAGTATGCTTTCCCGAGTCATGTTTCTGTTTCTTGGGAAGTTCTTTTCTCGTGTCACTCTGTTGCTCGGTAATCCTTTGCCTGAGTTGTTTATTTTGGAGTTGGATCTGGTGGCCAAATTTTTCATTTAATTTTGATTACGACATTAATGGTGGATCTTTCATTGGGGGTTGCATTAACCTAAATCTGGGTCAGGGGTTTCTCCAATGTTTGATTTTGTGGCCGACCTCTTGGTTGCTTTTGTATTTAAGTAGTATTTTGTTCTTAGTTTGGGGGATCAGATTGGAGAGTGGATTGAAGTGTTAGATCTGAGAATCTGGATCATGAGCTGTATGTTTGCAGAATATCTGTAGTTGATCTTGAATTGTATCTTTGTATTTGGTCGTAACCGGGAAGGCCTTACAGCCTGACATGTTGCATGTAATTGAATCTAAAATGAATATGAATTGATATAAGTTGTTATATCTCCGTGTTGTTAAGTTTTTGTTGTGTGTCTTTGTTGTTGGTTGTAAGTTTGGATAGTCCTTTATTGGATCCTCCAACCTTGACTGCATCAGGTTCCTCCTCTAAGAAGTGTATTGCCAATATTCATACCATTAAAAAGAAAAAATGGCGACCCCATCCAAAAATCATACTACCACTATGATATCCTCTGAGGAGGATTATAATGAAAATGAGGAAGGGAAAAATACCGATGGTGAGGAAGAGATATCTAGTGGTAAAGGAAAAAGGGAAGGCAAAATACCATTGTGAAATACCAAAACAAAAAGATCAAGAACATGGATGATAGTACTAGCTGGAAGACTCCTGAGGACCAGACTCATAGAAAATCCCCTGGCTCTTGCCACAAAGAGAAGGAGAAGCTCCAGGATGAACATTATGGCACTAATCGGGAAATCTCATCTCCCCAGCTCTCTAGCCCCACATCACGATGAAAGAAATGGGGCAGGACAGTGATTATTTTTGCTACATGTCTGCGTAGGGGAGGAAAATGTCTCGGCATAATTTTGATGTCAAAACAGCCAAAATGGGGATAACCAGGGAAGTCATTAATCCCAAAGTTATTGAAGGTGAGGATGGCAGGATTAAGCTGGAGGAGCTGATTGACCCAGATATGGTAGTTCTCAGTGATAATTTGAGGGAATTTGAGCTGGATCTTCTCAATAATGCGAGGAACAACATGTTGGACAACTACAGGTCCATTAAATGGTTATTCCATGTAGTGGGGGAGCTCAAGAACAGAAGAAAAGGGACATACAATACCAATGTTGATAGCACTATTCAAGATCAGACGAATCTGAGTACTAGGGTCAGAAAAATGGAGGATAAGATGTTGAGGTTTGAGGCGACCCTTAAAAGCGTTATTGAATAGAGCCTCAACATACTCGAAGCCTCTAATGAGCATACCAAGATTCTCATTGAAAAACTAGAAGAGAAACCTGAAGGGAGTGATGCGGCCAATACAGGTGTGGAAAAAGAGAAGAAGACTGAAGAGGGACCTGGTAAGAGGACAAGGGCTAGTGCAAAGAATAAGAAGGAGAATGATACCCCGACAGATCTCTAGAAGATAAAGGATTCAGCTGCTAAGATGGATATCCTCCAGTTCAAAGCGACAAGCCTAATGGTGGACATCTCCTGATTATGTTCCGTGGCTCTTTTGGTTGTCCCTGTGTTGTTTATTTTTTAGCAAATTAGTTTGGTTTTGTTGTGGCCCTGTGGTGGCCTTTTTTTTTTTTGGCTCTATTTTGTTTTGTCTGGGCATACATTTTTATCTATTGCTATATTTTGGGTTTCAGGCACCCTGTAAAACCTGTTTTACTTAATCTTTTTATGAGGGAGAATATCTCATGGATATGATGATATTATGATTATACTAATATTTTGAATGGAAAATTCATCCTTAGAATAGCCTTTTTCAAGACCTCTGAAGTTTATTCAAATTTGGATTCCACTCGGTTTCTTACTAGCAAGTACTATGTTGGAAAGTTGTTTAGGGTAGTAAATATGTCATATGAATTTGATTACTAATTGTTTTTTTAATTCTTCTTCACAAGAAGAGTATTTTTTGTTGTTGTAGTGAGATTTTACTAAAGAATTATTTTGGATTGGTTATTACACAAGATATTTAATTTTGTAGGATTCATCTTGACAATTCTTCTACAAGAACAAATATTGGATTTATTTTAAGAGAATCTCTAAGTAATAGTAGCTTCACTTCATTCATCTTGAATTATTTTATCTTCATGAGTTTCATGGTAAGGTGACATTATTGGTTTTCTACTTTTAGTTGTTGCACAGGTTGGTATCTATGATATATGCTTTGAAGCATACTTCTATTTTTTGAGGTAAAGTGGATTTTTTGGATCATCTTTCAGGTTTTTTTATCATTTTTTTCACTCCCTTAGACAACCAATATAAAATATCCTAGATCCATAACTCTCTTTAGAAATTATTTAAAACTTCTTATATTAGCAATTTCTAGATATCATAATTGATCTCCAATTCTTATCTTCATAAACATGTTGGGAAATTACTAGAAATTGTTGGGAAAATTCCACAAAAAATCAAGGCAGGTGATTTCAAGATTGGGCAAGTGGAATTTTTCAAATTGTTCACGTGGATGACATGTTCTTCCTCATTTGTGTCTTTCCCTTTCACGTGTCATTTGTGTGTACCTGTAACTAGGCAATAGTTCAAGATGAAAAATGTATGAAGTGGAGCATCTGCTATTATTTTGCATTGTTATTAGGGTTATGTAATGTTGCGTCTGTAAGATGTGCCCATTTCCCCCTTCAAATTCCTAATTTTGGTTTTGTGTTGTACATATAGCTTAGATGCCTTGAATCACATATTTACAAGGATACAGAGTACGTTGGTGGCGTTGAGTGGGGTTTTGTGCATATCCTATTATTATTATGATTCATGAGACACATTTCTTTGAGCTATTCTGTCAAATGTTTTGCATGCCTTGTCTATGGTTTCGCATTTTACATGCATCCCTTTAACCATGTTCTGATCATTGTAAAAATGATGTTTAATCTCTCAAACTGAGAGGGAACTAGTAAAAATTGCAGAGATTGGTCTTTCAACCGCCCGTTGTATTTGCATGGAAGTTTCTAAAGTCATTTTTAACATTTTCCTTTTTATGTATTTCTTTCAACCAATATTCTAGAGGAGGGTAAGTGCACCAAGATGGTGAACAAAAAAGTGGCCACATGCAAAAAAAAAACCATATTTCTCATAACCCATGCATGTTCTAAAAAATTCAAAAACATCCTACGCCTTGTTTACCAATCCTAGAAAAAACTAATAAAAAAAGTAAAATGGTCCTCAAAACCCATGTTTTGAGGAACAAAATGATCCTAAAAATACGTACGAGTCTTGAGAAACATTATATTCCCCAAAACCATCAGTGTTGAGCTATTTCCAATGCCAAAAATGGAGGAACAACATCGTGGAGAAGGCAAATTTCATCAGAACCCGGGTGTGTTTTACATCCATTTGGATTTTTGATCAATTTGCAACAATGGCACTGCGTTAGACAGGTAAAATTTTAGTGTTTTGATTTTTTTATTGTTTTTGTTTGCATTTAAATTTAAGTAAGGGTTTTTAATTTATTTATGTTTTTTTTATTAATTTGATGTCAGATTCTACAAACAATCCACCAAAATGAAAAAAGAAAACAAAGACTCTGTGGACAAGCAACAAAAGAAAACCTTAAAAATATTGCACATGAGCAATAACCACAACCACAAAATGCTTCTCCACAACCTCAAAATATTGCTCCTCAACAATCACCGCTACCCATAAACCCTCCACGTCCTCCATTAGATCATGTAGATGCCACACAAAATGATCTGATCAAACGCCTTACACAAAATAGTTCCCAAATTTCTATATTAGCCAATAGGTTGAAGTCCTCTAGTCATGACCACCACTCGAACCTTGCCTCAATGCTAGAAAGAATGGATAATAGTGAAAATGAGGTATCTAGTGAGGTTACCAAATGGGGTTCATGGAGGGATAGATTTTGAGCATTTTATGTGGATGGGTTGTCATATAATTAAGGGAAACATAAGGGCATACTTAAATGTGAATAATGTGCTCTTTTAACCGATCCTATTACTAGTAACATCTTGGAATAAAATACAACTTAGTTTCCTATACATTGGTGTGTTCACAATAGGATGAAAGCATATTTTTGGGATAGATGGTATATGTTCTTTGACCAACCACCATATAATAATTGGGAGGAGCTATATTTTATGAGAAAGCTATATTGTAAGTTTATGCTCACCGAGAAGCCGAATTACTTCAACATTCAACAGTTCCATGGTACAAGGAGAGGCTCTACGTAGGATAGACCTGGCGCCCATAGGGTGGTACAACCACAACATAGGAGGCCTCTAGCTAAACAACCCATGGTTCATGTTGCAGTCCTAGTAGTCCTGAAGGAGCCTATGGATTTATAGACTCTTCATGCAGCCACATCATTGAATGATGTCATTATTGAGCATGGCACACACTTTGTCAGAGAAGAGGATGGATCAGCACCTGCACCACCTCCATCGTCATCAGATGCACCATTTGGCTCAGCTCAACCCATTAAGCATATATGCCCCAATTTTCAGCCTGTATATGTGTTGGGGTAGATACTGATGCGAATGAGGATGGTTCAACATCCAATTTGTGTACACATTACGGGGGTAGATGACATGCATTCACTATTGAGGATGTGGGCCTCATAGACGACTTGATGACGATGGTTTTTTCTAAAGAGTAGACACAGGTTTGTTTATTTATGTTTTGATATGTTATTAACTAATCACCTAAATCTTCTATAAGTAAATAAATTTTTATTTAGAGAATAATTTAAATTGATACCTGAATTTAATATGCATTGTAGGGTGCAGCTGGTGATACAAGCACACCATAGAGTGTTTGTTTGAGTAGTGCACGCGTAGCTCCAACACTTAAGGTAAAGTTTTTTAAATATTTATAAAAATAGAATAATACGTTGGTTTCAAAATATATTTTGTTAATATATGTATATTTATTTGGTGTTTTATAGGGCTTGTTGGAAGCTCAGATTTTCAAATTTGATGATATCATGTTCTCTGCCATTGGCTTTGGCCTTCAGAGATTTGCGGTATAATATTTTGCACATCTCTTGTTTATAGTTTTAATTTAACCTATGTGGTATCATATTCATTTCTATTATGTTAATTTGGTTTCTACTAGGGTACCCCGCATGACTTGAGGACACCAGGACAAAGAAAGAAATCCTTGAGGACACCCTAACGAAAAAAGGTAATTCAGTATAATTTAAGTTTATTTTTTGAAATGTATTATGATTAAACATGTACTTGTAGTCTATATTGATGAATGCACCTGACTTATTTGTTCTAGATATATAGAAACCCTTGGGTTTTATAGAATTAATGAATGCACCTGATGTCGCCAATGTTCAGGAGAGGGAAGAGGTAACATTTTTATATTTACTTTCAATTGCATTCTTGTTTGTTCAAAATCTCTTAGAAATCCTTCCTCTATGACTATGTCATATGTTATGCTTTTCCATACAGGAAATGGTCATAGTTACCTCATCAGCAACGATGCCTCATAAGAGTACAGGAGATCCATCTAAGGTTTATGTATGCATTTGTTCTATATACATGTTAAACAAATGTTTTTAGATATGAGCACATGCATTTTTAATTTTTTAGTGTTTGTCAACAAATTTGGGTTATTAACTTGTGTTAATTGTCTTTTACCTATTATAGCTATCTTTGCGACTTCCTACAGATGTTTTACCATTCTATTTTGTTAGGAGTCCTGATCATCAAAGAGGAGATCTAAAACAAAAGAGGCAAGAGGTATGCATGTCTTCTTAGTTGAAACCCTTTTGTCAACTCGTTTTGGATTGCTTCCATGTTTGTTAGAAATCCTTAATTCCTCCCTCTATGACTATACATATTTTATCACTTACCATACAAGAAAATATTGCCACTGATTCATGAGTGGTTGTGCCTCCTACCAGCATAGGAGATCCATCTAAGGCTCTAGTATGCATTATTTTTTTAGTCCATGCATATTTTTTTTAGTATTTCTTAACATATATGTTAAATTAACTTGTATTGATTTTATTTTACCTGTTACAACCCCCTTCATGACTTCCCATGGATCCTCTGCCTTTACATTTTGTTAGAAGTCCAGCTCACCCAAGAAGGGGCACATTGGCTTTAGGGAACAACCCAAGTGTAGAAGAAAGAGATGAGGTAATTAATAATTCAACTGCCAAAAAATTACATTCCAGTATTTAGTTATTTGTATGTTATTTTGAGAAAAGATATCTGATTTAGCAATTGAATTGTTCTTGTGCACACACCTAGTGAGCCATGTACTACTTTGAAGAGGCTTAATTTTGATGATCCAACACAGTCGTAGATATTGATAGAGACATATAGATCTAATTGTGGTCATTGAACGACCAATTTCTGTATATATTTGACATTTGTATTATATATATCAACCTTGACATAGTCAATGGCACATTTTTGTAACTCTATTATTGATTTGGCATGTGTGCCATTTTTTATATGTACATGATTATTGTTCATTTTGATATATATGAAACTTTATATTCAATCCAATTTCTTCATTGTGTGTTCATTTGTTGATTTTTAGTATGTAAATATGCTTGTGTGTATGTACTCATGTGTAGGATTTATGCCTTAAGTGTATTCTTGTTTCATGACTTGTGTATATTCATGTGTGTGCTTTATAACTTAATGTACTTATGTGTGTTTTTCATGTGTATTCGCATATATGTTTCATAACCTAAATTCATGTGTACGGGATACATGCATGACTTAAGTGAATTCATGTGTATGCTTCATAATCTACATGTGCTACATGTATGCTTCATGACTTAGGAAACTTTATGTGTACTCTTTATGTGTTACGCGTGTTCACATGTGTACTTCATGATTTAAGTGAATTCAAGCTTTATGTTCTACATTGTATTCATGTGTATCCTTCATGCACTATATGTATACTTCATGAATTAAGTGAATCCATATGTATCCACTACGTGTATACTTCCTAACTTTAGTAAATTCATGATATATTTCATGTTGTGTATTCACATATATGCTTCCTAACTTAAATGAATTTATGTATATACTTCATGTCCTATCTGTTGTGAATATTTATGTGTATAATTCATGGCAAGTCAATTCATGTACATGTTGATGAAAATAATTCAATTTTGTATTGTCATTGATGCTACACATGTATATGCACTTATGTAGTAATGTTACACAAATTTCTACATCCAAATCGAGCACAGTTAGTGTATGCCAATTGAATCTCAGTGTTCTCTGAGCTTAGTCAGGTATTGAAGAAATTTAGTTCTTACCGAGTTCACTTAGGTATTACAGTGTTGGTCGAGGGTTGAAGAATTTTAGTGTTGTCCGAGTTAAACAGTTAGTGTCAGCCGACTAACAGATGATTACATTTTATGTTTAATTGGGAATATGAGGCCGACAGAGTTGAGTTTTATTATTCAGTTGGAAGGTTATAGAGGCTGACTTGACAAGGTCTATTATATATTTATATAAGGTCAATTTTGGATTGAGAAGTGTGTGGAAGTAATTGAATTAGTGGATGAACATGATATGAAGAGAAGAGGAAAAATCAGATGGGATTTTGATTAAGGACAGATCATCCAGACAGAGCTGCAATAGAACATTTGATCAGTGAGGATCTAGTTTACAAAAAGAGCAAGATCTGAATCAGCAATGATAGTTGCATGTACAATCAGGTCAATCCATTTTTACTTTCTAACAATTGTAGTAGTTATTCAAATCTCTTAACATAGTAGACTTAATAGTCTTTTGTAAATCCTCTCACAAGGTGAAATTTCTATATTGAGGTGTTTGAAGACCTCTAACAAGGAAAATCCTTACATGGTGATTAAATCCTCTAAGAGGGTCATACCTAATAGTGTGTTATTGTAACCTTTAAAAGGGTTGGCTCCTAACAGGGCTCAATTCAGAAGAGTGAAAATCAGTAACTAGTTGCAATTGGTGGTTTTTCCATATTGGGTTTCCATGTTAAATCTTGGTGTTATTTGTGTACATTTCATTTTCTTTATGGTTTATATTTCTGCAATTAATTACTAAAGATAATCACAGTCAATATCTTAAGATTTTCTATGTTAACCGAGTGACAGTGAAATATCTATGTTAACCGAGCAACAGTGACTGATTTGTTTAAGACATCTAAGGGACTTGGATTTATTTTTGTGGTAACTAATTCACTCCTCCCCTCTCAGTTAGTCATCTCAATTTCAACAATTGGTATCAGATCATCAAGAGCTTGTAGGGAAGGTTTAAAGGCATAAGCTAAAGATCAGAGATGTCTTACAGAAGGGAGATCCCCAAGCTTAACAAAGACAACTTTTGAACATGGCAAGAGCTGATGAAGCTACATTTATCTACTATTGGAGATAGTGGTCTGTAATTCCTAGATAACAAATATGTGGAACCACTGGTACCTTTGACTATGAAACAGGTGGTGAATAGGAAGAATCATAATATAATGATGATTGATATAGCTTCTTTACTCAGCTACTCAAAATTTGATGAAGTCAAGGACTGCCCTACTGCCTTTGATATGTGGAACAAACTACATGATATTCATGGAGGAGATGCAAATGTAAAGAGAGTCAAAGAAGAAAGTCTTAGAGGTAAGTTTGATATGATGAAAATGAAAGAAGGAGAAAACATTACAAAATATAGTGACATAATCAAGAAAAGTGTAAGTGCCATCAGAGTAGCAGGTAGAATAATTGAAGATACTACAGTGGTTAGTAAGGTATTGAGAACTTTACTTCCTATCTATGCAATTAGAGTTTTAGCTATTCAAGAGATGAGGTGCAGTAATAATATATCTCTAGATGCATTGATTGGAAGGCTATCATCATTTGAGCTGGACAATTTTGACAATTATTCTCCTAACACTAGCATTCTTGAGTCTACATTCAAAGCTAAACTAAACCTTGGAAAGAAGGATAGATACTCTAAAGAAAAATAGACTAATAGTGACACTGATGATGAATCTGATAACGAAGATATGGAAATCATTGAAGCACTACTTGCAAGGAGAGCTACAAAAGAAATACAAACAAAGAATACCATTGATTTTATTTTCATGTAATGAGGTTGGTCACATTGCACCTAAGTGTCCTATCAAAGATGACAAAGATGAGAGAAAGTTCAACAAATATAAAGGCAAGAAAGATTTCAACAGTTACAAAAACTACAAGGACAAAGGTAAGACATCTTGTTATATTGCTAAAGATTCTGATAGTGATGAAGATGAAGATGAAATGGTTTACATTGCCATTAAGGATGAGTCAGATAATGAAGATGATGAAAATACTGCACTGTTATCTCATATTAGAAAAAAATGACACTTGGATAATTGATAGTGGTTGTTCTCACCACATGACTGGTGATAAAACAAAATTTAAAACTCTTGAGCATTATGATGGTGGGAGTGTCAGTTTTGGGAATAATGAACCTTGCTATGTGAAGGGTAAAGGTTGTATTTATCTAACTGAAGGAATTAAATGTGATAATGCTTATTGGGTTGAAGCACTAAGGAGAAATCTACTAAGTGTGGCACAACTGAATAAAATTGGTCTCAAGGTAGAATTCATGAATGGTAAGGCCAAGCTCCTGGATGGTAAAGGAAACCTAGTCGGAACTGGCAAGCAAACAAAAGGTAATCTATTTTAACTTGATCTCAATGAAAGTTCGTGTTTTATTACACAAGTAGAAGAAAGTTGGTTATGGCATAAAAGATTGTGTCTTGTGAACTTTGATAACCTAGTTAACATAAGCAAGAAAAGAAGAGTAAGAGGTATTCCTATTTTAAAGAAACCTGAATTAGCAACATGCAAACAATGTCAAATTGGGAAAATGAGAAAATCTAGTTTCAAGAGAAAGAACTATAATACTGAAGAAGTCTTGGAATTTGTACATACTGATCTGTGTGGACCAATTGGGACAACAAGTTACACTAGAGAGGATTATTTCATTCTATTTTTTGATGATCATTCCAGAACGATGACTGTTATTTTTCTTAGAGAAAAATTAGAAGCTTTTCATAAATTCAAATGGTACCTTGCCGGAGTTGAAAAGGAAATAGGAAAGAAACTGAAGTGCCTAAGATTTGATAGAGGGGGGGAATTCATTTCTAATGAATTCAATGAATTTTGGAATGAAAGAGGAATCAAGAGACAAGTATCTGCCCTTGGTACACCACAACAAAATGGAATAGCAGAAAGAAGAAACAGATCCATCATGGATTGTGCAAGAACCTTAATGATTAAAAATAATGTTGCTAACAAATACTAGAAGGAAGCCATCAGCACTGCAATTCACACCTTGAACAAAGTTCAACTGAAGAAAGGTACCGAGAAGACACCTTTTGAATTATGGTATGGTTATAAACCTAATGTTCATTATTTGAAAGTATTTGGAAGTAGATGTTATAGCTTAAAAGAAGAAAGAAATCAAAAAATTGATGTAAAAGGAGATGAAGGCGTATTCCTAGGCTACTCCTATAAAAGCAAAGCTTATTAATGTTTGAATCTTGCTACTCACAAATCCATAGAAAGTGTGCATGTAAGGATTGATGAGTTTGCAAAAAGATGTGAAGAACAAAGCGGTAAAGAGCCTGAGGACTACAAAAAAATTTTGTACTATGAACTTGATACTATACCTAAGACACAAGCAATGGTAATTGGACAACAATCATGTCAACCATTGAATTCATCAATACAAACTATGTTACAAATTGCATCAACCGAGCTACAGAACAGATCAAACATGTTGATGCAGATTATCATAGCTCATTGCATATGAATTAGTACATTCAGGTACATTACAACTTAATTGATATGTCATTTGGTGTCTTTGGCATTGGTTTTCAAAGAGGGAGAGATTATAGTATGTCATAATGATCAGTGAAAGAGGGAGAGATTACTGTATGACAGTAAAGATTACTGATGGTAAGTTTGATGACAGAGGGAGAATTTTATCAGAGACAGAGATAGATGTAAGAGGGAGAATTTTATCTCAGTTATTGTTGATAGAAGGAGTCTTATGGTTGTGAATTAGAATGAAGCTAAAGACATTAATAAAATTTGATTCATCTTACTGTCGCTCTAAAATTCTTTGTATTATGACATGTTGTGTTGCCATCAATGCCAAAGAGGGATATTGTTGATGACAATTATTCAATTCTGTATTTTCATTGATGTTACACATGTATATGCACTTATGTAGTAATGTCACACAAATATCTACTTCCAAACTGAGCACAGTTAGTGTATACCAAGTGAATCTCAGTGTTCTCCGAGCTCAGTCGGGTATTGAAGAATTTCAGTTCTTACCAAGTTCACTCGGGCATTACAGTGTTGGTTAGGCGTTGACAAATTTCAATGTTGACCGAGTTAAACAGTTAGTGTCAGTTGACTAACAGATGATTACATTTTATGTTTAATTGGGCATATGAGGCTGACATATTTGAGTTTTATTATTCAGTTGAAAGGTTATAGAGGCCGACTTGACAAGGTCTATTATATATTTATATAACATCAAGTTTGGATTGAGAAGTGTGTGGAAGTAATTGAATTAGTGGATGAACACGATATGAAGAGCAAAGGCAAAATCGGATGGGATTCTGATTAAAGATAGATCATCCGGATAGAGCTGCAATAGAACATTTGATCAGTGAGGATCCATTTTACAAATAGAGCAAGATCTGAATCAACAAACACAGTTGCATGTACAATCAGGTCAATCCAATGTTACTTTCTAACAATTGTAGTAGTGATTCAAATCTCTTAACAGAGTAGAATTAACAGTCTTTTGTAAATCCTCTCACAAGGTGACATTTCTATATTGAAGTGTTTGAAGGCCTCTAACAAGGCCACTCCTTACCGGGTGATTAAATCCTCTATCAGGGTCACACCAAATAGTCTGTTATTGTAACCTTTAACAGGGTTGGCTCCTAACAGGGCTCACTTCAGAAGAGTGAAAATTAGTAATTAGTTGCAATTGGTGGTTTTTCCCATATTGGGTTTCCACATTAAATACTGGTGTTATCTGTGTACAATTCATTTTCTTCATGTTTTATGTTTTTGCAATTAATTACTAAAGATAATCAAAGTCAGTATCTTAAGATTTGCTATGTTAACTGAGTGACAGTGAAATATCTATGTTAACCGAGCAATAATGAATGATTTGTTTAAGACATCTAAGGGACTTGAATTTGTTTTTTTGGTAACTGATTCACCCCTCTCCTCTCAGTTACTCATCTCATTTCCAACAGTACGTTATGAATATTCTATTTAGCTTAAGAATAATCATGCTTAAGTGTATGAAAAATATGTGTATGATTCATGCATTCATACATATCCACATGTGTGATTCATGCTTTATGGATATCTAAATGTGTGATTCATGCCTTGAGAGTATGATCATTGTCTTATGTATAACCAACTTGGAGCACCAACATCTGTTTGTCATGGGCACAAACTGATGCTTCCATTGCATCCGGTTGGGAAGGCCTACCCTAGGAATGGTCTCATATTTCCTCTTGGCACGTCAGAACGCTCACCGAAATACCCTACCGATGATGTTCCTTGTGTAACCGACTTAGAGTAGAAACATTTCTATTCATGGTGGGCACAAACTGACGCTTCCATTGCATCCAGTTGGGCAGTTTAACCTGGGAAAGGTCCCACTTTTCCCTTCAACATGCCAAAATTCTTGCAAACATACCCAATGATGCTTAATGCACCTTAGGGATGCTTTGGTTCGGCATGGTCGCGGACATTCTAGTGACTCTGTCGGTGAAATGGGGTTGTCACTAGCATTTACATAGCCAACCATAGCTAATGTCACAGATAGTTTGATGCTAGGACTAATAGTTTAAAAGATACCCAATGGTGCAAATTTCAATTGAGCATCACTACAAGTTTTTGCATCAAGTGAGATTTCTCTTAGCCTTATATTAAAATTTAAATAGATTTTTTTAATTTAATTTTGTTTTAATTTCAAGAAATTGATAATCTACCTGGGTAAAAGTATGAAACTGTGTCACACTTGGGGACCATTTGACATGTTTCATCCGGACCCCTTTCGGTCGGACCTATTTTGGCCGAACATACGTGGTGCACACGCAGCGCCAAGTGGCGTTGATGTGGCAGAGGGGTTCCGGCCGAAACGGGCCCAGCCGAAACAGGTCCAACCGGACCCGTTTCGGCTGGAACCCATAAAAACTATATAAACACCAAAATTTGGTTAGAGCGGCTCATTTGCACTGAGTGCCTTCCAAGATTTTAGGAGCGGAATAAGAGTACTTCGGCCGAAAAAAGGTAGGAATTTTTTTTTTTTTTTTTAATGTTTTTCAATTTTGTTATGTTAAATTAATGTAGTTTTACTATTATTTAATATTTTTTTATTTTAATTTTGTTATTTTTAATTTTAGAAAATATAAAATATTGTTTAATGTAGATTTAAATTTATTTTTTAGTTAGAATCATATGTTAGTTAGTTAGTTAATTAATTTAGTTTTATTA
>MU224963.1:1282018-1314062 GCA_018584345.1 Thuja plicata | reverse complement strand
CAATATTCAATGACCTGTCTTTTTACATCTTCAGAAATCTTGTCTTTTCAAGGAAGTCTACAAATATTAACCCAATTCTTTTGAATATTTTCATCTAACATATTTCTCTTCTTGATATATCTTTGAATAGTTCTTCTAGATACATTCAATAAATCAGAAATTGCATGTACTTTTTTTCTCTGTGTCAACCTCCTACTAGATAAAGTAGTCATCAATTCTCTACGTGCAGCACTTAAATCAGCTCCTTGACTTGAGTTGTTAATGTCGTTCAATGCATCTTGCAATTTTTCAAGTATTGTTTGATTTACATTGTCTCATGAGATTTTCTTGTTATCAACACCTAACAACTCTAAAATAGGAGTCATTTCTTTTTTCCTGAATAACCTGACAAATAATTGTGCTTTCCAATCAGACTTTTACTTTAAAAATGTTCATCCCAAATCCTTTTGCATTGTTTTTTTATTGTGCTTTGAGGTACCAATTCGTCAGATGAAAATTGATTGAAAAATGATTCCTCATTCATGTCCATCAAATTTCCCATATCAAAAGGTATCTTTCCACCAATTTGTTCCTCTACTTGAATTGCATCTTCTTGAACTTCAACAGGGTTATCTTGATTACATTTTGTTTAACCTTTCATATTGTCATCCCTTTTTCGATCAATTTTTTTTAATTTGTTTCTTTTATTCCCTATTGCACAAATTGTTTAAATTGAGAGCTTCGATTCACCTGCATACACAAAACCATATACTCTTGATAAAAAAATTAAAAATGATATTGATACTTGTTCATAAATTAATATTGAATAATGCTTTAATTTTTTTTTTTTTAAAAAAAAAACTAAAATTATAAAAAATACAAACCTCCTTGATAATTTTAATTCATAGTTGTCCTTTAATGCCAAAAAATACGCCTTAAAACTATTAAAAAAATGATTTTCTTCAAAAAAAATTTATTTTAATTCGCAGTTTAGAAAATTATGTATTTTTTATTTTTAAAAAAAATGCTTTAATATATGAGATAAAGGGTCATGGTCGCATGGCGACCATGTTTGCTCGGCCTTACTTTCGGCCGAACCAGTTCTAGCCAAACCAAGTCCGGGCGAAAGCATCTATGTGGCATCCCATGTGGCAGCAACACAAGCAAAAAATGAGATTTTACAAAAAAAGTGTGTTTGGAGGATTTTTGCCACATCACAATTTAGCTTGTTTAAAAATCTAAAAATACCCTTTTGTAGCATTCGGAGTCTAGATTATGGTCATATAATTTTTATGGTGTTTTATTTATATATACTATATTGTAAGTTGAAAAAACTTCAAGTAGGTATTTTAACATTCAAGAACACGCTCGTTCAAAAAAATAAAAAAAATAAAAAATCATGTCAAAAAAATTTACAACTTATATTTAACACTAGAGGAGAGAGTCCTCTTCAAGAATATGTAATTTTTTTTGTATTTGGTTTAGATTTTCTAGGGAAAATGTGGAGGGAGAAAAAAATTGTTAATTTCGGATAACTCCGACTTTAAATAATTATAACAGACAAAATATATACTGAAAACCAATCTCTCTTTTTTTATGCACTATCTGTACATGTCATCTAAAACATATTCTGAAATCACAGGAAAAAAAGATTATTTGCATATATTTAGTTGGAGGGAACTAGACCTTACATTTTCAGCATTTTTTGAGCAATTAATAAATGGACTTCAAAAATTAAAAAACTAGGTCAATACTTATTCAAATTTTTTTTTAAAAATTATAGGCATAAACTACATCCAATTTTACACATTTCATTAGTTTACATCATTTTCAAATTCTAAACACAAATGCCACTTTTATGTTGTTAAAGTTTAATAGTTTTGCATGTCGTGGTCCTCTTCCTTTGTTAAAGTGTGACATGGGTTTGTACTTTTACCCACCTGTTGAAAACTTGAAATTACCTCCTTGTGAATACCCTCATAGAGAACAAGCACATCAAACACCTCTTTTGATTCATAGACATTCATCAAGCACACAATATAACATGCTAGGGGAAATTTAAAATAATTTAAAAAATAACTTGAGAAATCAATGTCAAGGATAAAAGATCTCACTGCTACCAACCCTCATAGGACAAACCTTGTTGATTCGTTTCAATCTACCATATCCCATTTAACTAGAGTTTGTGGGAAAATTATTTTTTGGTCCAATAAAAAATAAGGAAAAAATAATTTTATGCAAACAAGTTATCTTATGAGGAAGTCAAGAAAAAAATAGCAAATTTGACTTGTGTGCACTTTTCATGGACCCTAAAACTAGTGGGCCTTTACATCCTAGTTGCAAGAGGATCCCTATCCATTGGTTCCACCATGAAGGGATAAAGAATAAATTTTGGGATAGTTGTTGGATGGTTTCTAATAAGCCTCCATGTAATAATCATGAGGTACAAGTCTATACTTTTTTAGGAAACTCTATTGTGAGTTTATCCTCACTGAGATACTAAAATTTTGACTTTTTAGATTTCTAGGGTAGAGGTGGGGGCTCCTCACATGAAATACCATGGGTACAACATGACCCTAGCTTAGTATCAAGACCCATGGATAGATCTAATATAGAGCATCTGACTATTCCTTATGTTGTGAAGAATAGTGTTGAGGTGGATGCCTCATACTCCAATAGCTCGTTGACTCAAAGCCTTATATAGTATGTCAACCCTCTAGTACATGGTGTCATGGGGGAATCTTCTAGGCCTTGAGTTCCATCTCACTTATGCCAATCATGCAGAGCTCTTTGCACATATGATTTTGAAAGTAGTCCACATAGTGCTATGTAGGTGCCATTTGCTACAAAGGATATGGATATGATAGGAGCTTTGATAAGTGATACATTTGACATTGATACTGGAGTAAATTTATGCAAGTTCATTTAATTTAATTTACTTTTGAAATGTAAGAATAACTAAATTAGTAGAATGGTTATGATAAAATTTGGTGTCAAAGTGTTCACAATACCTACAACGTTCCTTAGACCTCTTTTTCATGACAAAATTGAGTCCACAAGTATGTATCCAATAAATATATATAATTATTACATGTGAATAGTTAAACATTATATGAATGGTTGTCTTATAACTTACTTTGAAAATAGAATAATTTGGTAATGGACCTTTGCCATTGACACCTTGCAATGAAGGCCTTTTTCAAACTTACATATAAGTAACCTTTATTTATTATTGCTTTTGCAAAACAATTTTAGGTAGTTTTTCTAATTAAACAACATTTATTGTTTCATTTTCAGTTGTTGACATCATACATTCCTCCTAATGTTCGCACCTCATTAGATTGTGGTGTTGTTGCAGCAATATCAAGTTTTGAAGCTTTGACATAGATATGCGAGAGATAAGTAAATTTCTCTTGTTCTTTTAATGGTCTATTAGTGAAAATTTTAATGGCATTCACATATGTAGTTTAATTACTATCTTGATGCTTGCTAAAGGAACTTGTCACTCTATATCATAAACATGCCCTTATCAAATGACTATTTTCTAAGAGATTTTGTCAAGAAGCTTATGTATTGCCCATGCTTTCATCTCATTCATTTTAATAAGAGCATCCATGAGCTTTCCTATTGTCAATTTATTGTAACATGTCATATCTTCAAGGTATTTGGTGAGTGTTGCATGCTTCTTGTTTAAACATCACAATTTTGGCCATTGTTATTAACAAAACAACTCTTAACCCTTGTTTATTCTTACAAAAGTGTGTGTGTTCATGTTCACCAAATCATTCCAAACCATAAAATATAGCGAAAATATGCACTCTTATGCATTCAATGAGCGGACATCTCTTGAAGATATTCTACCAAACATGTCTTTCCATAGTTTGCATGCATGTCTATTAGTGCACTAGTAATTATAATGCTTAAATGGATGCATGTAACATGTTCCAAAGATCCATCTTTGGCACATAAGAAGAAGAGGATAAGGTAGGCACCCTCCTAATACTATTAAATGCTTCGCCATTTATCTAAATGATGAAATAGTCTTGAAGCCATTAATGTTGAATTTAATAGGCTTAACAATATAACCATTTTATTTGTTGTTGTTGATTTCTTGAAAATTCCATCTAGATTATTTTTAGATGAATAGGTTTTGAACGGTCCGCAAAAAAAATTACAGTTGCAATCTACATTTTGAAGGATGTTGCAAAAATGAGCATTTTTATTTTTATTCAAATCCTTTGATATACAAAAAGATGTTATTAAGAGGCAATATTAGAATGTAGGTAATTGAACATTTAGGGTAGTTGTTTGATCCATAGAAGCTATTAGTGAAGAGGTTCTTGCATTGTTTAGCTCTAGATGGTTGACAATTAGGCATGTGCCTATCATTCTCTGGGCCTTCCTACCATAACTTATTACTCCATTTGGTAATACTATAAGGATTGAGGACACAAGGAATTCCCTTCCACATATCAATGCAAGAATACTAGTCTCTATTTCACCTAGAGTTGATATTCTAGAGATTTTTATTGTAGAATTCCACTATTGCACCTTCTCGTACCCTATTAAAACCCTCATTGGCTTAAACATGTGCTTTTTGTGCAACAAAGAAGGGAATTTAAGGAGAAACTTCCCTATTATTAAAGGCAAAGACAAAACTAGTCCTCCCATGGAGCAAGAGAAAGAGCCCATAGGTGTGGGTTGCTCCAAGGTCCCTGGCAATATCCATATCCCTGATGTGATCCCTCTAGTTGTTGATGGAAAAACCATGTAAGGAAACTTACAACAAACTTTAAGACAATTTCCACATATAACCCATGTGATAAATTTACCATTAAAGTACTTTGGATCCACATGCAATAAAATAGACAACATACCCTAGCAAAAACTCAGCCTCCAAAATGACAACCATCCATGTATTATTCACAAAGCAACATTGCAATACATCCATGAAAGCCTTCAAAGCCCTAGCCATAAACAAACACTCCATGTGAACAAACAAGAAACCACACATCTTATGTCATGCTTCCAACCTCCACAAATACTAACTTGGCTAACCTCAACAACTACCCTTGTGAATGCTTTTATCGAAATAAGCTCCCACAAAACTACTCAATGTTATTATATAAACCATGTACTGCCAAACCCCTTGACCCCACATTTAATATTGTATACTTTATTTAATTAATTCCCCTAATATTAAATAATTACACCAAATAATATTACAAGGTTACAAAACAACTCATCAAGTGGTTCCAAGAATATTCTCAAGGAATCCTCAAGGAATCTCTACACATGTAGAGATTGAGATTCCTTGTGAACATTGTGTAGAGATTCCTTGGGAATATTCTTTGAACCACATGATGAGTTATGTTGTTGATAAATCACATCAAGTATGAACTAAGTTGGTCCATTGATGGATAAATGGATGGAAATCAGCAAAATTTGAGTATTCTTTTTGTAATCGTAGAATTGAAGTCTATAGGTGCTAAATGAATCCTGCGCTTAAAAGATTGAGATGTGAAAATGGAGTTTGAAGATAAAAATGAGGAATAAATACTTCAAACATAAAGGTTGTGATGTATGTGAAAAGTATGGGAGAATGTGTATAAATGAACAAAATATGATTAATTGTGAAAGTGAGTGTAAATAAATGTAAATCAAAGATTGATTTTTCAATTTTAACTTTCTTGTACAAGATAATATATTTTTAATTATCAATAAATTATCATATTAATGCATCCTCTCAAAATAAACAGAAATCCAAATTAGAATTGGCATAATTATCCAATTTTAACCCATAGATATCATGCCCATCAGCTAAATATCAACATATTTTTTTAGTAAAATAAAAACAAATCTCCTTTGAGAGCTCAAGCTTGGTCTAATAATTTACTAGATTGTCTAGCTGCAGAGGACTTAGTTGATAAATTTTGTGTTAGTTTCCAAGAAAAAGAGAATGGAGGAACTTTCCTACAAATATTCACTCAATGGAACGAAAATGAATTCAAACGACTCTTTTATTTTATTAGCATGAGATAATTCATTAGATTATAAGCTTATTAGATTAAAGTAGAATGTTAATTATATTTTTACTATCAGTTTAAGGATTGCATTTTTTTTTTAATATAAGAACTTGTTTAATTACCCAATAGGCTTTCATTGGGGAGAATCCCTTGATCGAAAAACTGTCTCATGCCTAAAAGCCGATGCCGTCAAATTTTTTTCTTCTCACTGTTTGACGTAAACATTGATCTTCACTGTCACGTTTACTGGGAAAGTGTCTGACACAACAGAATGAAGCCGAAAAAGTTCAAGTTTCGTGCCATTTTTTCATTGTCGATAATTCTTCGAAGCACGTGCCTAGGCTAGAAAACCATCGAAGAGGCTCGCGAAATATCCAGCAGAGAGTTGGCTGGGAAGCATTTTGTCCAAGCCAAAGTCGATGGAAGAGTTAGACGACCTGTTTTGTATATATTCACAAGAGTATTAATGATGTCTTCATTTATTCGTGCCACCACTGCTGATGGTTGCTGCGCTTTCTATTTTTACAGGTTTTGTTTGGGCTGCGCGAAAAAAAGCATTCCAAATGCTTTGATGCCCAGTTTGTGAAGGAAAGCCTTAGACGACTGAAACTGCCAATTGGAAGCACATAATGCATCAGATGCTCATGGCCACTTGCAAGAATGCAATGTTGTTTGCGCTAACATTTTTAATCGGTATCCTCACAGCCTACGTAATGGTAGTAGTAAAAGAAACGGAACAGAATGGAATGTTTTCAACATTCTATCTGATCCAGTGATTTATATTTCTACAGTTTTAATAGAGGCTAACTGTATGTTTTCATAATGACTTTATTGCATAATGGATAATTGGTTTATGTTTTGGTAACTTGGATTTAATCTTTGTCGATGACTAAAAATTTAATCACCAGGTTTTAATTTTAATTATCAACCACTTTCTTTTAGTATCCATGCTATGAAATTTTTCCACAAAAGCATTCTTTTCGATCTCTGTCGACTGCGTAAGCCTGTCTCCCATTGAAATCTATCATTAGTGGTTAATTTTATATAACATTTGTGATTTGATTTCAATTGATTTGAACAGTGAGTTGTAAGTGATTTATATATGGGACTCTCTCCCCTAGGATCAGCGCTCTTCAGCGCTTAATACAC
Source organism: Thuja plicata (assembly GCA_018584345.1). Taxonomy (NCBI): domain Eukaryota; kingdom Viridiplantae; phylum Streptophyta; class Pinopsida; order Cupressales; family Cupressaceae; genus Thuja; species Thuja plicata. The sequence goes on along the minus strand of MU224963.1, from coordinate 1,306,908 downwards.
TTACAAACATGTTATTATCACATTTGCCAATGCATGACACTGACTTTCAATCTGTTTAACTTTGAAGGACTGTTAAAACGTGTCTTAATTTTCTTGATTTTTTAAATAGTTCTACACCTTAACTACAACAATTTTATTTTAAAAATACAATTCTCATTTAGGATAGAGTCTTACTGAGTGCTTAAGCTTCTATTTCTTTTAAGGAAGACAATGTCTTATAAAGGAAAAAAAGATTTGCTAAAGAATTATTTGAAATCTTTGTTTAAAATGAGGTGGAACTAGAAATTGCCCATCAGTTTTGGAATATTATCTAACACTTGCCAAAATTTTAAATTTTGATTTTAATTAAAATAATTATGAAAGGAAAATGATCTCTCTAACTTATTTTTATCATGCACAAAATATAAGAGACAAAGGTAGTGTATTCATGAAACTACAAATTTCTTTAAATTTTGGAATTCAAATTTTTAAACTGAATTAAACTACAAAATTCATGGGACCACATCTTCAAAATATTTCTAAAAAATATCAAGCAACTTCACCTCTATTTTTTAGGAAGCCCCCTACTATAAGACCCTAGCATCAGTCAACTCCTATTTCCACATTTTATAATATTAATATATCAATAATTATTTAAAAACAAAATTTATTATGAGGAACCTATTCTCCAACACTGTGTGTAGGCCCCATTAACAGTCTTGTTTACTATCTTCATCGTCATTTCCATTGGCTCTCAAGCCCGCACAAACCTTATATTTTTTAAACACTTTTATCCTGCATGTATTGTCTTAATGTGCAACAAACAACTTCCCAAATAGTTTTCAAGCGGTACTCCAAGGTTGTGCCAAAAATGGGAGCTCTAGAACTAAGTATGGACGACCCATAGGAAATGCTCTGGCATACATGTATCTCTAACATATGGAAGAATAGAGAACACATCCAAACTATATGCAGGATATGCACATAAACTTGGTTCCTAAAATGCTAGGATTGCAAGATTTGATGTGCCAAAATGGGAGCTTTAGATCAAGGTAGCAAACGTAGCAAAATCAATTAAAGGATAAAGGGATTAGGGATTTTGTCTCTAATGGAAGCAAATCAATTAAAGGATAAAGGGATTAGGGATTATTGTCAAAAATTAAAGGATACAAGAATTTTGTTAGTGTGTGAGTAGCAACTACCTTGGTAGACAAAGCAGCTTAATTGTTTTAAATTCTTTATTTATTGTCTAATGTCATTGTAATAGCAGTTTATCTTAAATAAGGTGTTTTCTTCTTACAATTGTTATTAAATTGTCTACTTTTAATAAACATTATATTAAACATTCAAACTTTCTATTGTCTTTGAACTTTTTATTATCTTTAGAAAACGTAAAATTTCTTTTAATATATTTATTTAATTTTAACTATATTTTATATCATTGATTAATATTTTATAAAAAGTACAAATTTTCAAGATCTTATATTTTAAACATTCCAGCTCATCTTAGAAATGTTTGTTTTAGGTCTACTAGAATTTTTATAGAGGAAAAAGGGTCTAAAAAAACATTGGAAAGTACAGACAATGAAGGTTTGTTGGAAACTATCAGCTTCAAAGAGGTATTATAATGTATAAAAAAAGAAAAAAATGGTTTTAAAAAGTATATTAAAATATATAAATTAAGTAGAAAAAAAAATAATAGAATATTGAAAAAGTGTTTAGTGATGATATATGAACAATTAATAAATAAAAAAACAAAAGCAATATAATATCTCTACTTCTTTAAAAAAAAAAACTTTAAAAAAAGGCGAGTTAGAAGAAATAGGCATGAGACTTGAAATTTTAACATTTTGAAGGAGAAAAATCTTAGCAAATACTAAGGAACACATATTATTGCAACGTAAAATATTTTTTAAAACCATTATTTATATGTTTTTATAATTGATGATCTGAGTAAAACGAAGACTATAATTTCTTGTAGAGAAAAGGTGACTATCATAAATAAATGGAAGGAAGAGTTCGAAAACACGTTTGGTGACGTTCTTGAATTTAATGGTCATTTCTCATCTCTGCAAATAAACTAAGGTAGTGATAATCTTTTTCAAAACAACTCTTCCTGTGATGGAGAAATCACCCTTCCCCCTATGTTTGGCTTTAGAGGGTGGACGAAAACCGCTATATTTCTTGTATTTATTTCGGTACCCACTTTCTGTTTGCTTTACATTTAGAGAACGCAGGTCCACGCTCTTTCGTCGATGCACACACTGGATATTACCATTTCCTTTGTCGTTTAGAATTACATGTAAAGCACCGCCATTACTGTTTGGCGAAGGTTTTGGAGATGCTTCTAACTTAGCTGGAGGCATAGCTATCGCTGCGCCAAATCCTCTTCCCCATTTCCTCCACATTGTATCTGCCATCTCTTCTTTTATAAAATTCAGTTAACAAGATAAAAAATGTAGTCCAATGCAATGCACTAACTTTATTCTTTCCCCATATAAATAAATGGGATGAAATGTCATTAGAGAGTCGCGACCATACATTTGTTTTCTTCTAATCATTTATCTGGAAACAAATAAACATAAAACCAATCTTAAACGGTCATAAACTGTGTTTTATTAAATCAAAACTCACTCACATTTTGTAGAGAGAATTGGCCTTTATGACAGGAGTAGATGAATTCCTTTATTTAAGTAGTTGTAGTAGTAGAACTGAGAATTGAGAATAGAGAAAGGTAGTTAAGCATAAGAACACATGCCGTAGGAGCAGTAAGAGCCCTTCTTACAGGCGGCGCCGCACTTTCCACAGTTCAATCGATCGCTGCTCATGTCAGTGCATTTCCCGTTACAGCAAACGGAACGGTACTTGCATTTGTTCTTGCATGATCCGCAGTTGTTCACGTCGGTCATTACGTCCACACATTTCTTGGCACAACAATTAGGACCCGCAGGCTTCAGGCTCTTCGTCAGACAAACGTACGGATTGTACGAGCAGTCCAGTGCTTTCGAATTCGCGGCAGTTGACAGAAAACGACTCTGACGACTGTTTCCCGCCGACACCAGAGCCGCCATTGCGGACAACAGCAAAATCGTTATCACACCCGCCTTCAGAAACTCCATTTTTTCCTTCGTTGATGAATGGCAACAACTGCAATACAGAGCAATGCAGAAATTGCGTTCGATGGTTTGCGGGGAGGAGTTTATTTGGTGTTATAGAGAAGCCTGGTTGTTTGACTTTGATATGAAGGACACGTGTGGTAATACAGATAATATCGCCGCCGCACAACGTGCGGCGTAGAGCCGTCAGGATGGGTGAAATCTCCGTTACTTGAGGGATTCGAACACGAATTATTACCATTGGATGATGGAGGATGAATCGTGTCGACAAGATCTCCAATGTTTAAAAGGCCAAAGAGTTGTAATGCGTTGTAGCATGAATCAAGTCTTGACTTACTTGACAAGTTAGGCACCACTACCACTTCATATATTAAGAAAGCATCATTATATAGTGTATACAAAATATTTGTACAAAGTGAAAATTGATTAAAAGAGTTATGTTACAAGAATTTAAATCTATAAAATTCTATTTAAAATCTATATTAAATTCTATAATACAAATCATGTTTCATATTTCAATTTTTAAATGTTGTAATAAAGCTACAAATATTCATCCATCAAATATAACAAATTGACAAAAAGTTAAACACCACTAAATTATCTTTTACTATCATTACATCCATTAATTCCAAAGAATATCTAAAGTCCAAATAAAGAAAGGAAAGTTATACGAGTGCTAGTAACAAGACAAATAGGATGGAGGCGTGACATAGCTTGGTGGTAGTAACAGAAAGCTCCATAAAAATAGGATACAACACCTTCACAGCAATAACACATAGCTTCTTCCAACCAACAACTTCACAAGAGCAATGCAACAACTTCAAATACACATGAACCTTATCAACAATACAATAAATTTGAAGACAAAAAAATACTCTCAAATCACTAGCAAATAGAACCTAAAAACTTTGAGGGCCATGACTATAACAATCTTGCAAAAAATTGAGATCTTTTGATTGATAGTCAAAACCTCGCCAATGATGGGTAAGATTTTCTTATTGGAGTCTTCAAGTTTAGCCAATTTTGAAGTTGCATATTTCAAATTATATTTATTTTAACATTTATTTACAATACATATCTTTTTTATTTCTTCAAATATGATTGCCCTCTGAATATAATATATTAAATATCAATAATTGTTTACACCTTATTCCACTTGTAGAAATTACTAGATATAAAAGAGTTTAAAATGAAAACAAATTTATGGAGAAATAAGTTATACCTATCATTTCATTTTTTTTTAATTGTCTTATCTTCCTCATGATCTCAAACCTAAACATTGAATGCATATTATAATGTGTAAATATAATTCTTTTACAACTTTCATCCTACACAAAATCAATACTTTTTAGAATTTTTCATTATTTTTGTAATATGATCTCAAACTGTGGAGTGTAAATATAATCCTTGAGAAGTTTTCAATCAATTTTTATTAAATATTTTTCTAATGAATATTTTAGAATACATGTAATCGTGTACAAATTTTTATTCTGCACAAAATCTAGAAATAAAAAAAAAGATCGAGTTTTGGGGTAAAACTACATAGTACCATCCATGAGTCTTCAAATTTAGCCCTAGTTTGGTCTATCATTATGAGGCATCTAAATATAAAGGAGAGCATATAAAATCTCATAGGTAACATCCCTAATGCTAAGAAACCAGATGCTCATTCCCAAATTTCATGCTAAGAAGCCAGATGCTCAATCCCAAGTTTTAAAAGATTGCATTTGGTGATGGAGAGAGAAGTACAAACCAGCCACCCAGGGAGGAAGTTGGAAAAGGTTGTGGAATTTGGCTTTACACCTACCAATTGTATTTTCGTGAAACTTTTTGAAGTCTTTTTGTATGAATCCATTATATGCATATCATGCAATCATGACATTCCACAAGACTACATTTCAAGAGATATTCTCCCTATTTGGATTGAATGTAAATACTTTCACATTTCCTATTGGCCAAGCATATTTCCATTTCCTTCAATAGTGTTTCTCCTTTTATTTTGATTTTGTCCTCCAAGTTTTGCACCTTTTTAGGTGAGACATGTGCAGGTTTCTTTCAAATATAATACAATGTCATGACACCTGCAATAGAACTTTAACAAATACCTCATATAATTGTGCACATTCTTACCATGCATATGATTTTATGAAGTCATCACAATGGATTGGACCTCCAATAGCAATTATAAAAATCTAATTTATAGGAACTAGAAATGAAACCTTTTCCCTTCTTCGCAACTTCATATCTGACATTGTACACCTTAAAAATACAATATTTTCACATAGAAAAGTTTTGGAGAAAACTATGTGGAAGATTTTATATCAAACTTTTAGTCTCATAATTTTATCTTCATACAAAATCTTCTAGTTTTCTACAAGAGATTTCTATCAGTGTAAGTGAATACTTCATCATAATATGAGATGATGTTCTCAATATTACTTTACTTAGCATTGCCAATAACCTATTATCTCCAATGATATCTACAAGAAAATTAAACATTTGTGAAATGATGAAACTTGTTTGCATCTCTCACAACAATTTCCCTTTCAACAACCTTGGAGATAAACTTGGTTGTAGTGTGACAATCAACACATATTTGAAGTTTCTTCACAACTTGAATAGTTTTTTAGGACTTGTGTTTAACAAAACTAAATGTAATTGTCATCTTATCACTATGAAGGTAGAGAAGTAATTCATTTTCCTCCTATTCCAAATCATTTAGAACTATTCTTTAATCTGGAGAATACTTTGTTTCCTGGATCTCTGAAGATAATTCCTCCAACTTTGCAAGGATCTCCTTTGTTCGTGGGTGCAATCTATCTCCTACACAAAAGACATGTATCATTTTAGAGCCTTGAATTCAACTACACCATGGATATTTTAATTTTCTTTATCTTTCATCAATCTCCTTACCATTTGAACCTCATCCCGATTGCTTATTTATGCATTGATTTTTCCAAAAGAACAAAAGGAACATCATTATTGTGATTTATTTAAAAAAGAAGAGATGTTGTAAATAATCCTAACTCTCAATGTTTATGTGATCTACAAGAACCAAGAAATCATGTCCATACTATTGCCACACATTTAATTGGAATTTTGATTATAAAGTTAAAAGTTTCCTCAACATATTCAATGTGGCCAAGAAGATTACTCATGCACACATAATGATCAGGTTTAGGCGTGATATAATAAGAATCACTCATACCATGAAAGTGTTTACAACCTTCATCTACTAAACCTTCATGCCTACATACCAGTAAAACACAAGTAAAAGCTACATATTTAGGGTGTTTGGGAAAGTGCACCAAGATGGTGTGCAAAAAAGTGGCCACCCACTCAAAAAAACCCAAAATGTCAATAACCTGAACGGCTTATGGTTCGGTAATTACCAAGCCAAGATTCAAATAACCCGATCGCATTTTTAATTTTAAACATTAAAAACATGACCATTTTTTTAAACATTAAAAATGTGATCATTTTTTTAATGTTTAAAGATGTGATCATGTTTTTAATATTTAAAAATGTGATCATGCTTTTAATGTTTAAAAATGTGATCATGCTTTTAATATTTAAAAACATGAGGTGTTTTTTATGTTTAAAATACGATTATTTTTTTAATGTTTAAAAACATGATCTTATTTTTAATGTTTAAAAATATGACATGTTTTTAATGTTTAAAAATATGACATGTTTTTAATGTTTAAAAATATGACATGTTTTTAATGTTTAAAAACATGATCGGGTTTTTAAAGATTAAAAACATAAATCCATATAGACATATAGAGACGTGTGTGTGTGTGTGTGTGTGTGTGAGAGAGAGAGAGAGAGAGAGAGAGAGAGAGAGAGAGAGAGTATCTTAAGGGGTCCTAGGTTCCTTGAGTGGTCCTAAGGGATTTTCATATGTATTNTAGAGAGGTGTGTGTGTGTGTGTGTGTGTGTGAGAGAGAGAGAGAGAGAGAGAGAGAGAGAGAGAGAGAGAGTATCTTAAGGGGTCCTAGGTTCCTTGAGTGGTCCTAAGGGATTTTCATATGTATTAATGGGTCATGTGATATATTAATGGGTCATAGGATATATTAATGGGTGTTAGGGGATCCTAACATACATTAATGGGCGTTAATGAGTCCTAGAAGACATTGATGGGTCAAAAGGCATCGTAGGATACATTAAGGGGTCCTGGGATATCTTAAGGGCTTCTATGTGGTTTATGTAGTCCTAAAGTGTCCTAGGGGTCATAAGTTCTCCTAAGGGGTCCTAGAATACATAATTACATTAATTTGTCCTAGGATGTCTTAAGGGGTGCTAAGTGTCTTAACTAGTCGGGTAAGGGGTCCTAGGATTCGTTAATGGGTCCTAGGAGATCTTAAGGTCTCTTCAGAGTCTTAAGGAGTCCACGTGTGTATTAATAGGTACCAAGATACATTGATGGGTGCTAAGTGGTCCTAGGGTGCATTAATGGGCATTGGGATACATTCATGGGTCCCTAGGAATCCTACGACACATTAATCGATCTTGGAGGTCCTAACGGGGCCAAGGTGTCTTAAGAGGTCCTAAGATACATTAATGTGTCCTAGAATGTATTAAGGGGTCCTAGGTGTCATAAGTCATCCTAAGGGGTCCTCGGATATTTTAAGGGGTCTTATGTCTCTAAAATGGTCATAAGAGGTCGTAGGATGTCATAAGGGGTCATAGATGTCTTAAGGGATTCTAAGGTCTCCTCGTCCATGTATTAATGTGTCCCAAGATACATCAATGGGTTTTGGGATTCATTAACAGTCCTACGGGGTCCTAGGATACACTAATGGGTCCTGTGATGTCTTAAGTGGTTCTAAAGGGGGCTAAGATACATTAGTGGGTGCTAGAATGTATTAAGAGATCCTATATGTCTTAAGGGATATTAACGTCTCCTTCTACATGTATTCATGTGTCCTAGGATACATGAATGGGTTTTGGGATACATTAATGAGTCCTAAGGGGTCCTATGATATGTTGATGGTTTATAGGAGTCTTAATGGGTGCTAAGGAGTCCTAGGTGTCTTAAGAGATCCTAAGGGGTCCTAGGATACACTAATGGTTCATAGGATGTCTTAAGGGGCTCTAGGTGTCATAGTTGGTCCTAAGGTGTCCTAGGATGTCTTAAGGGATCATAGGTGTCATAATTGTTTCTAAGGGGTAATGAATCTTAAGATGTCTTACTTGGTGTCCTAAGTGCCAAGAATTAGGGGGGAGATATGGAGAAGAAACATGAGAGAGGGAGAGAGGTTTTAGCTTGGGAATATCCATTACTCCTTTTTATTTGTAAAACTTTGTTATGACCTCAAAATGTGCAGTGATGGGTTTTAGCTTGGGAATGTCTACTTCTCCTTGTGCACGTTACTCATAAATAACTCAAGTCCACCAGTATTTCCAAGTGGGTGAGGTTTTTTAGTAGTTCCACCTCTATCAAAGCATTTTCCCAATTTTAAAACTTCGTCACCAGCTAAATATGGTGACATAGCTTTCCTAGTTGACAGACAATACAATTTGAAGCAATATATATACACACACATGTACACATACACATGTATTTTACATACATATAAGCATATATATACACACATATTATATAGGTACATAAATACATAATATTAAATTTACATATATGTTAATGGCTTTATATTTTTTATGTTGACAAAAGTGATTGTGTTTTTAGACATTAAAAACATGATCCTTTTTTTAATTCTTTAAAACACAATCACTTTTTGAATGTTTAAAAATAGGATGTGTTTTAAACATTCAAAACACGGTCGTGTTTTGAATGTTTAAAAATAGGATGTGTTTTAAACATTCAAAACACGGTCGTGTTTTTAAATATTCAAACCACAGTCGTGTTCTTAATGTTTAAAAACATGATCGCATTTTTAAATGTTTTAAAACCCGATCAGGTTTTGCTTAGGTAATAGGCTTGGATAATGAACGTAAGGCTTGGTAGTTTGATTTCCCTAGATATTTCCCTCCTTTTTCACGTCTTATGTTCTTCCAGACTGATTTCTCAACTTCCTTGTCATCAGGTTTACACATCATCAACCAGGTAATTGTAAAATTACCACCATAATTTCACACGTCTTCTAAGCTTTCTAACCATTTTTTTTTCTATTTTTGGACAATATCAACATTTTAAACTTTAATTTTGTTTACCAATGTCTCCATAGTTCTCAAAGAAATATGCGTACCATTTTCTTAATAAATTTTGATATACTTGACCAAATTCAAAAATATATATATTATTATTGTGCACTTGATTCTATACCCTTCAAAAAAATTATATTTTTTATTATTTTGATGCAAGTTATGTGTCACGCACGAACATGCACCTAATTTTTAGGATGTGTCCATTGTATAAAATCATAAAACAAATACTCAACAAAAAATTACAAAAAAATACACAACTTCTATATCTCACTCTCAACTATCTTTCTACCAAAGGGTTTTTTAAAATACTAAATCTAGTTATATATCTTTTTTTTTGTGCATGTCAGACACTATGTGATCTGATTTATGAATCAGATTGCAATACCTGGTGTGATACATGTGGTATTTTTTAGTTCAATATAAAAACCAGAAGACTAAAAACATAATTTCAAGCCAAAAAGTAATCCATTCTATTCAAAATTGGAGTTTATACAAATCTGATGGATCCCAAGGGTCACTAGAATACCTTGGAAATGAAATGAAGAGTCATCAAAATGTTTATTACAAATAAACTTAAATTAAAACTACCAAAAATTTCAAAAAACTATATTAAAATTTAGGCCTACTTGGAGAAAGCATAACATTTTAGTCCTAGGTCCAATGTGTGAACTGTTTACTTCGTTGGAAAGATAATCCAAAATTGTAGACCCAAAATTGGGAAGTGAGACCATGGTGGAGACAGGCCCAAAAATGCCCTGAAGACCTTCAAAAATGTAGTTTACTGAGACATAGAAAATACTAAAAAATTAGATTTCAGTATTTCCCAATTCCATCCTGATCATTCCTCCCCCCCCTTGAGAAGCAATGGGTCCCATTGCACTAATATGCTGCAACAAATGAGGAAATTGTGCTTCAATTTGTTCCTTAGTTAACCACTTGCCTTGATGAGGATGTTGACCAGCTCGAACCACCCAATAAAGAGGAATGTTCTGATTTCTCAAAGTCTTTAAAATGACTTCAGTAACATGGTCACACTGGACTGGAACAACTTAGTACATAATTTTGCAGCTTGAATGTGTTCAGTAGCTTGGGAAACGTCCAACAAAGGAGGAAAATAGGTTCTCAACAATTCCACATTGAAAAGTGGATTGAGGCCCAAGAAGGATGGCAAATTAAGTTCAAAAGCATTCTCACCAACTTGCTTCACAATAGTATACAGACCATAACAAAGAGGACGAAGCTTCATGTTTGGTCTGTGAAGGCGCTCTTTTTGAAGATGTAACCATACCTTGTCACCAACCTGAAAGTGATGAGGAGTTATATGTTTATCATGCATTTCCTTATACTTCTGATTACTCTACTCCAAAATCTCATGAACTTGTTGTTGTAGGTGTCTAATTTTATCAATGAATTTTTCTTCTTTGTCTACCTCCTTTTCAGAATTCAATAAACTATCAGATTGCAAAACTGGTAGTGATACATCCATAGGTGCCAATGGCTGATACCCAAGACAAACCTCAAATAGACTATACCCTATAGTACTATGGAGTGCACGGTTGTAGTTGTGTTGCACATAGGGTAATATTTCATCCCATGTGTGAGGATGTTTTGAATGATACATTTGTAGAATATGAATGATCATTTGATTCACCACTTATGTCTGTCCATCTGTTTGGGGATGGAATGTTGTGGACTTTGTCAACTTTGTGTCAATTTTAGCCCATAGTGCAAACCAAAATTTGCTTATGAACCCGCTATCCCTATCAGAAATAATGCTTTTGGGCAAACCAAAATGAACCCAAACATGTTCAAAAAATAACCTGGCATTCTCTTCTGCAGAAATCATCTTTTTACATGCTACCATGATAGCCATTTTAGAAAACCTATCTACCACAACATACACACAATCATGCCCCTACCTGGTAGTTGGAAGCCCAGACATAAAATCCATTGAAATAGACTGCCATGACTTATCAGGAATAGGTAATGGTAAGTATAGACCAAACTTATGGTTTGTTGGCTTTGCAATTGCACATGTTGCACAAGCTTGTATATATGAAATTATATCCTGCTTCATTTTTGGCCAATAGAAATACTTTTGAAGGATAGAAGTAGTCTTACCAATACCAAAATATCCTACAACACGACTGTAGTGAGCTTCCCATATCATTTTCTTTCGTTCCTCAGTGGGTACACATATATGACCAACATGGCAAAGCAACCCATCCTGCAAGTAAAAATCAGAGACACACTTTCCTTCTACCAAATTACTATAGATGTTAGCAAAATTAGGGTCAATACCATATAGTTGTTCCCATGTGGATGGTTGATGACCACATGAATCCAGCACCATTGTCAAACCTGCAATTGGAGGCCTACTCAAATAATCTGCCACTTTGTTACTACTTCCTTTTTATGATGAATATTGAGGTGAAATTTGTGTAGATAAGCTTACCACCTTTGATGTCTGTCATTCTGCAACTTCCCTTGTGTTTACAAGAATTGGAGAGTTTTATGGTCTGTATGTATAATAGTTTCCTTTCCCAGTGTATAATGTTTCCATTGTTTGCAGGCCTGAACAATAGCATACAACTCCTTGTCATAGGTTGGGTACCTATGTACTGTATCAGAAAAAAGTTTCACTGTGATAGGCAATAGGATGCCCATGTTGTGTGAGTACTACACCAAGAGCATAAAAAGATGCTTCAATTTCTATCTCGAATGATTGTTGCAGATCTAGGAGGACCAGTACTGGTGCTAAACATAATATTTTCTTTAACTCTTCAAATGCTTGTTGCTTTGCCTCTGTCCACAAAAATTTTGCTTGTGCTCCACCCCTTAGTGATTGATTGAGAGGCCATGATATATGTGAGAAACCAAAAACAAATCTGTGATAGAAGTTGGCTAAGCCCAAGAAGCTGCGAAGCTCTATGAAATTTTTAGCAGATGGACAATCTCTGATTATTTGAATGTTTACTGGGTCAACATGAACACCATCAGTATCAATGATATACCCTAAGTATTGAATACTCTACACACCAAAAGAGAACTTCTCAATGTTGGCATAAAGTTTATGTTGTTGCAGAGTTGAAAGCACTTGTTCAACATGTTGCAAATGCTCAGACCAAGTCTTGCTAAAGATGAGTATGTCATCCAAATAAACAACCACAAAAGAATCAATGAATGGTCTAAGAACATCATTCATTAGCCTCATAAATATTGTTGGGGCATTTGTTAGGCCAAAAGGCATAACCAACCATTTAAACAAACCTTCCTTAGATTTAAATGCAATCTTCCACACATCTGCTGGATCAATTGGTACTTGGTGATATCCATATTTCAAGTCAATTTTTGTAAATAACTTAGCTCCCCTAAGTTGGTCTAACAAATTATCAATTCAAGGGATTGGATATCTATTTTTTACACTGATTTTGTTCAATGCCCTATAATCAATACAAATTATCCATGTCCCATCTTTCTTTTTAGAAAGGACAATTAGACTACCATAGGGTGAAGCACTTGGATGAATATGTCCTTTCTGAATCAACTCTTGAATTTGTCTCTTGATTTCATCATTTTCCAAAACTGACCTTCTATATATTGGCTGATGTGGTAGTGGTGTGCCTGGTATTAAATCTATAGAGTGCTTGACTTGATAGTGTGTTGGAACTCCCACCGGTGATTTAAACACTATGATATTCTTTCAATATTTTATCAATCTAATTTTGTTGATTTTTTGGTATGGCTACCTTAGCATGTGTATTGAGGACAACTGACTTTTTTTTTCAGGGCAAACCATGAGAAGAACAAAAGCTCTAGTTTGAGAAATCAAATGTTTACATTGTTTATCACTAATTAAAGAAGTAGTTTGTGTTGGACATACCTCTTGTATTTGATACCTCTTCCCACCAAGCTTGATTGTAACACTATGTGGTCTGGATTCATACACTCCATGCCTCTGATACATGTAAGGTTTCCCCAACAAGACATCACATACATCCAGCAGTGCTACATCACATACCACTTCATCCTTGAAAAGATTGATTAAATATGGAAGACGACACTGTTGATCTATTTGAATATTGTTTCCCTCATTTACCCATCCCATAGAGTATGGTTGTGGGTGTCTTTTCACTTTCAAATTCAATCTTTTGACTGTCTCCCTAGATATCAAATTATTTTGGCTTCCACTGTCAACAATAAAATGTAGAGGCTTTCCATCAACCCACATATGTGAATGAAAAATTATCTCTTCATCTTCACAATGCATTACTTTAGCAGTTGCAACTATGGCATATGGGTCTGCTTCTATGACAGAATCATTCTCCTTTTGCTCAGAAGGATCTATTGGCGATGATTCAGATTCAGCTTCCTCTCCTCGTATTTCTATCATGATATTTTTGATACTTCAAAAATCCTTTGTATTATGGGTTGGGGACTTATGCATCTCACACCACATGCTTGTATTTTTCTGTGTCTTTTTTGCAGCCCACCATGTGTTCTTAGGTGAGTTTGAGTGAGGTTCCTTGGTAACCTATTTTCCTGCAGATTTATGGTCACCTTCAACCCTTGTCTTATTATTTGCAAAGTAGTCCCTCTTCCCTTTCATCTTGAATTTCTCTTCAATTTTTGTAGCATATTTATAGGCAGTTGCCAATGTCTCAATATTCAAAAATTCAATCTCTGTTTGAATATACTTGTGAAGTCCACTACGATATTTTAGAATTCAATGCTTCTCTGAATCCTGAATACAAAGCTTTTATGAAAGTGAATGGAATGTGTTGGTGTAATCTTGCACAGATTGATCCCTCTTCTGTCAAAGAAGTTGTCATTCTATGTATTTCTATTCATATACATCCTCAGGAAAGTATGCTTCTTTTATGTATTCCACAAATTCTCTCCATGTGGGCTTGTTATCAAGAGATATTTCCAAGCCATTTTCATCAGATAATTCTCGTTCTTTATTTGCTAATTTGGCTTCCCAAGAAGATTTCACATGGGTTTCAGCTTTGTGGAGAGCAAACATTATTTTTCTACATCTAAGAAATTATTTACAGAAAAGTATCTATCCAATTTTGATATCCAGTTATCAACAACTTCAGCATTGACTTTTGCTTCAAAATTTGGGATGTCAAAACTTACCTGCACTTTGAAAGGGGTATTTCTATGAAAATTTGTTCTTGATCTAGAGGGTTTTTGATTCTGTATAAGGAGTGAAAATTGACTCATCATCTCCTCTCATTTCTTATTTAAAGCCTCTTCCACCAATTTCTTAACTGCATCGTTTGACATCTTCGATTATGTGTGCCTCAAAGGTGGATATTGTGACAAATCTTGTGTATCAATCCTAATCTTTGGTAGGAGGACCTTGTGTAAATTGGCATAAAGGAGTGTTCCCACTCTGATACTATTGATCTGATTTATGAATCATATTACAAAACCTAGTGTGATACTTGCGGTATTCTCAAGTTTATATAAAAACCAGAAGACTAAAAATAGAATTGCAAGCCAAAAAGTAATCCATTCTATTTGAAATTGGAGTTTATACAAATATGATGGATCCCAAGGGTCACTATAATAACTTGGAAATGGAATGAAGAGTAATCATAATGTTTATTACAAATAAACTTATTAAAACTACCAAAAATTTCAAAAAACTAGATTAAAATTTAGGCCTACTTGGAGAAGGCATAACTTTCTAGTCCTAGGTCTGATTTGCAAACTGTTTGCTTCGTGGGAAAGATAATCCAAAATTCTAGACCAAAATCTTGGAAGTGAAACCTTGGTTGCACTTCCTCGAATGAGACAGGCTCGTAAATGCCCCGAAGACCTTCAAAAATGCAGTTTACTGAGACATAGAAAATATTGAAAAATTAGATTTCAGTATTTCCCAATTCCATCCTGATCACTATGTTATGTTTTCCTGAAAAAAAATCATGAACAGTTTTTTGTGCGCAAAGGATTTGACCCTCTTAATATTATCTATTTTTTAAAAACTTTAGTAGTTTAGAAACCAAATTTAGAGTACTACAATTTTTTTTTATTTTCACATCTTCTAATTTTGAATGCATGACTCTCAAATTTCTCTTCCAAGTCCAGGTTTACCTGATTTAAAAAAAATGGAAACTTATACCCCCTTTTTGCACACCATAATGGTGCACTTGCTCGTGTTCTAGAGTGCATCATCAGTTCAAAGAGTTTAAGAGCATCCTTGAATATCAATTTTGGGCATATACAACAATCATTGTAGTCCATGTGATGAGATCTTGATGTGGCATTTTGTCAAACAATTCACGTGCCTTGTGTATGCTTCCACATTTTGTGTATGTGTCTACTATGGGACTTGCAACTGCAACATCTAACAGAAGTCCACATTAAATTATGTTTTGATGGATGTGAATACCTTGCTCAAAAGTTTCTATTTCGGCACAAGATGGGAGGATACTAACAAAGGTTGTGGTGTCTAGCTCTGTATCAATTTCATTTGCTTAAAATTTTTCAAGGCCTTTTTAACAAACTCATTTTGTACATATCCTGCAATCAATGCATTCTAGGAGATGACATTTCTTTGACGAGTTTCTTCAAAAAAAATTAAAACCTTTTCAAGAACACCACTCTATGTATATCTTGCAATCATTACAGTCGATGAGAACATCTCTACGAGGCATTTTATCAAACAGTTCATGTACCTTCTATATGCTTCCACATTTTGCATACATATCTACCATGGCATTAGCAACTACATAATCTAATAAAAAACCCCCTTCTATTATGCTTTGATGGATACAGATACAGTGTTTAAAATATCTTATTTTGGTACAAGCTTGGAAAAGGTGAGTTGATCTGGTTGAACGCCTGTTGCTTGCATTTGGTTAAATAATACCTGTCGGAAGTGGAATCACTCTGAGAGGGGGGGTGAATCAGAGTGAGGTAAATTTAAAAAAAAATAGAATTGAAACATAATATATGAAGATGACCTTGACGAAATAAGTTACCTTCATCTTGGACATACAAGTTGTTGTCCTCTCCACCTCTAATAAAGCCATTAGTTGTAAGGTGGGCATCAAGCCTGGAATACCAAGCTGTAAGGGCTTGTTTTAGACCATAAAGAGCCTTTTTTAACCTATAAACATAATCTAGTTTATCTTCTGATTCAAAGACTTCTGGTTGTTCCATATAAACTTCTACTTCAAGAAAGCCATTAAGAAAAGCAGTTTTTACATCCATTTGGTAAATTTTAAAAAAATTATAGCATGCATAAGCTAGAAATTTCTGATTGCTTCTATTCTAGCTACAGGTGCACATCTTTCACCAAAATCAATGTCTTCTTGCTGGGAATAACCTTTGCAAACAAATTTGGCCTTATTTCTAACAACCTTTCCTACTTCATCAAGTTTATTTCTAAAAATCCATTTGCCTCCTATAACATTTGTGTCTTCATGTCTTGGCACTAATTTCCAAGTTTCATTTTTCTGTATTTGATTAATTTCATATTTCATATCATTTAACCAACATTCATCAAGTAAAGCTTCAGAAATAGATTTAGGTTCAAATTTAGTTACCATACAATAATGTTCAACTATTTGAGCTTGTTCCTCTAGTTTATCTTTTCTGTTGGCTAAGATTGTTGCATCTTTATCCCCAATAAACAAAGTTTGAGGATTCCTTTTGGTAATAATACTGGAGGGTGTATTGAGAGGTGTTGTTACTTTAGAGCTTAAAGATTCCTCATGTTGAATATTATCTGCTGCAGCAGACTCAAAATCCATGTCAAGTCCTAAAATAGGTTCCTCCTCAACATTCTACACATGATTATTATCTAGAAATATTTTATCATCAAATGTAACATTTATAGATTCAACAATCTTATGTAGCTTTATATTGAAACATTTATAGGCTTTTCTAAGTGTAGAGTATCCTAAAAAGATACCTCTATCTAATTTAGATTGAAAACTGCCAAGATTTTCATAATCCCTTTTAATAAAACATTTACAACCAAAAATTTTGAAATATTTATTGGAAGGAGTTTTACCATACCAAAGTTCACAAGGAGTGAAGGTAGATTTTACCTTGATTTGCACATGATTCAGAATATAAACAGCTGTATGAACACTTCTTTCCAATACCTATCAGGCAGATTTACCTCATTAAGCATTGTTCATGTCATCTACCTAACATTTATGTTTTTCTTTCAACCACCCCATTCTGTTGAGGTGTACGAGTAGTAGCATATTGTCTTTTTATTCCATGTTTTCACAATAATCAACAAATTCTTGGGAGGTGAACTCACCACCCTTATCTGACCTTAAGCATTTCAATTTCAAATCAGATCCATGTTCTACCATCTTTCTAAACACCTCAAATCTTTCAAAGGCTTCAGATTCAAGTGTTTGAGAAAATTGACCCATGCCATTCTAGTATAGTCATCAATAAAGAGCATAAAATATTTCTCACCATTGATTGATTGTGTCCTTGTAGGACCACGTAGATTTGTATGCACAAGTTGCAAAGGTCATGTGAAAGAGTGTTCTTTAGATTTGAAAGACACCTTTTTCTTGTTTTCCTTACAGACATTGTTTGCACACTGATTTTGTAGGTTTACTTAGGATAGGCAAACCTCTTACATTTTGGTACTTACTAATACGAACTAAGTTCTCAAATTTTACCTGCCCAAAATGTTTATGTCATAACCAATTTTCCTCAACTTGACTCATAAGGCACATGCCTTAATTATTTTTAGGATCAGTAGACTCAAGAATATTATAAAGATTACAATGTGTTCTTGAACCAGTTGCAATTATTTTACCTGATTTGTTCTTGATTGCACACCCTAGTGAGTTGAAAGAAATACGATAACCATTATCACAAACTTGACTAATACTTAAAAGATTGTATTTTTGGCCTTTTACATAATACGCGTCATGAATAGGTGTATCATCATTTAACATCATAGTGCCCATATCTATTATCAAAAGTCTAGAGTTATCACCAAAATTCACAAAACCACCATAATGGTCTTCAAGTTTTAAAAATTTATGCTTGTCCCCTATCATGTGTAGGGAACAACCATTGCCTAATACCCACATTGTTGTTAGAAATCAATGCAGTCTAAACTAACATAGATTTCTCTATGCTAGGTACACACTTAGGCTTCCACACTTTAATAACACTTTGATTTGATTTACACTAGTCAGAGGTATGTTCATAAAGATGACATTTATGAAACCTTACTGTTTTCAGAAATCCATAGGCTTGTTTGTGTCCAAACATAGGTGTTATATGCCTAAAAAAATTTAATGTGCTAACCTTATGCCCAAATGTGTTGAAATAGAAACAATAACCATGAAAGAATCCATATTTAAATGAAGTCCTATTGAATGCATAATCTGACTATTTTCCATTTGCAGATTTCAAATTCTACTTTGATGTTTCAGCTTTATCAAAGCCTAAACCTATCAAATGCCTAATCGATTTAATTGTTTTTTACTATTCAAAATATCATTTAGGTGCATAGTACTTTCATATTTATCAATCTATTTTTTTAAAGCACTAACTTGTTCTAAACCATTAATTTTCTTATCCTTATCAACAAGTAAATTTTTCTGACTGTCAATGACCTAATTTGATGTTCCTAACTCAACTTGTAGAATATTATTTGTACTTTCATGTGTAGCAACAAGATTTTTAAGTATTTTGACTTCATGAAGAGCACAAAGAAGCTCTTCTTCAAGAACTACCTCTTCTTCCAAATCTACTTCACTATTTCCAAATTCAGAAAGATTTTCTACTTTTCTAGAAGTTGTCTTGTCAAAAGGTTCAATTTTTGCCATAAAGATTGTTTCATCACCTTCATGGGGTGAATCATATGACTCATCCTGAGAGTCTTCTTTAGTAAAGAGACTCTTCTCTTTAATATTATTGAATTTCTTTTTAGGATTCCAAGTCATTTTTTTTGAATTTTTTTCATTTTTATCCTCATCATTGTTTTGATCAATAAAATGAAACTTGGTAGAAAAATGTCCTGATTTGCTACAATTGAAGCATTTGAAGGGTAATTTACCCGTGTATTTGTTTTTTAATTTTTTAACAAATAAAGCTTCAAAAGCATCTTAAATTTCAGATTCACTATCATCTTCTTCTTTCTTCTCCGCTTTAAAAGAAGTTTCTTTAAAAGTATAAGAATTGCTTCCAATCCTAATTTCATAGGTTGTGAGTATACATTGTAGTTTATGAAGGGATGTATTAGAAAAAAATTATTTTCTTCTAAGGTTGATATTTTATTCTCAAATTTAAGCAACAAGGTTCTAACAACCTTTGTCACTATATCATATTCATCAATAGTTCCTCCAAGACCTCTTTGAGCATTGGCAACTTCATCAATTCTAAGAAAATAATTAGCTATAGTTTCATCATCTTTAATTTTTAAGGAATCAAATTGATTCATGAGTGTGAGAAGTTTCCTCTTTGACTTGAGCATCTCCTTGATAAATGGTTTCAATTTTTTCCCATATCTCATTAGCAGACTTACAGTACATAACTTTAATAAAGACATCCTTAGTGAGACCAAACATGATAACAAACTTAGCTCTAGCATTCAATTAATATTTTTCTTTTTCATCAAGATCTGTAGGAATAGTAGAGGGAACAATGTATTTATTTGTTACTACATCCCACATCCTAACATCAAGAGAATCCTTAAATTTTTCCATCATAACCTTCCAGAACACATAATCAAAGTCATCAAATAGAGGAGCTCTTGTAAGAGAAGCACCTTCTTCTTGTGCCATGAAAAACTTCCAAAAGACTAGAATCAATCCTTAGGATAGACCTATATGTAGGGACCATGTGCTCTAACACCACTTGTTGGAAGTGGAATCACTCTGAGATGGGGGTGAATCAGAGAGGTAAATTTTAACACAAAATAGACTTGAAACACAATATATGAAGATGACCTTGACAAAATAAGTTTATGGATGAAGATACAAAACTGGTTCTGAATTTGATACATGCATACAAATAAAATTAACTCCTCATATTAAAAGCATCATATAATTGTTCCATTAATAATGAACAATCTTGTTTATGCTTTAAAAAGATCAATGAACGAATTTGAAAATGAAATTTTACAAACTAAGATAATGATTGATTTGAACGTTGAACTACGAAAACTTTATGAGCAGACTGAAAGTATTAAAGTATTAACATAGAGGCCTCATTAAAATATAAAAAAATGAGACGCAAATAACATCACATAACTCACATATTTTCTGAGTGGAAAACCCTCTTGGGGTATAAAAAACACTCCAAACTTGTATCCTTTATTGATTCAAAAAGCACCAACTCAATACATATATGTTTAGAAGCAACAACTGCAAGGAGCACCAACCACTTTCTCCCAATATGTCAAATGTGTTTATAACAAAGGCTAATAACCTTACAATTGCATTATAGACTTGCAATTATACAATTACTAGCTATTGGATATTACAAAATGATATGCAATGTTTCCAACTACAATTGTTATCACAGTACATGAAATATCTTTTCCAAATCGAATATTTCCAACTCCCTTTTACAAAAACAAACATAATCCCATTGTATGTCCAATGCCTCTTTGTATGTATCTCCTTTTTTCTCTTTAAAATTTCACCTATTTCTCCTCATATATATATATATATATATATATATCCTCATGCATACTTATTTTTTGTTACCCAGAAAATAATTATCTATCTATTTATATATATAGAAGAAATTAATAATAAAAAAATAATTGATTATATATATGTTGTTCAGTATCAGTAATAAAATTGTCTTCAAATGAATACCCTCAAAGTAGGGAACCAAACCCTAGGAAGGGTTAATGAAACACATAAATATTTCCTATTTTATTAGAATGATAGTGAATATGATCTATATTCTTCAAGCTAGGGTATCAAACCCTAGGTTGAGATGAAAACATTTTCACCTTTCCTTTTACCAAAACAAAATGCCATTTCACATTCTAAACAAATATAAACCAACCCATATGATTACTGTTGTTAACAACTTAACAAAACTTCTTTAACAATAAAATTGATCATTGTCATTTTCACAGTTACATCTTTTAAAGCAATATTAATCAAATAACTGTCAAAACCATTGAGCTGATATGTTTACCAACTGATTTACCAGCAAGAGAGAAATAAGTTAATAGAGTACCTGAACATCATCCAAAATCTGTAAGTATAATTGTCAAAAGAAACCACCAAACAAACTCTTGATGTTCCTTCAACAACGTAGTGTGAACCCACAAACTGAAACCGTTCCAACTATCTCCCATCTTTCTCACTATCTTTTTCATGGCTGCGGAAAATAGATTGAAAGAATGAAACAACCAAAATGATTTACCCTAATCATTTTTCTCTTAAATGATAATGAAGTGTCTTTTGAAATCCACATACAAGTCAATGAAACCCACCGCGCTGACATAATGATTTGGCTTCCCATCAGTGATTTGTTGGAATGATGACCAATCAAAATTATTCACCCCATGTACAATCATCACACAACTTGACTTGATAATACTCCTTAACCAATGTAAAGTGGCCATGTCCACGAAGTGCTTGGTTAGCACTTTAAAAATTAACCTTCAATAAAATGTAAATGCTTATAAGCACATTTAATTGTGCTTAGTAAATAAGCATCAAAATCATTAAATATGTCACCCTTGAGTGGAAATCCCTTTCAACTATGAAATATTGATACCAAAGTGTCTTCTTTTTTTCATCAAGGAAAAACACACATGGAGGGTAGCAATACCAATGATCATGAGGACACTCATGTATTCAATATGTTGTAATGATCACATTCCATGATAAAACATCTCATTCAATCATTTGGTCAAACATTAGGACATGATCAGGTAGAGAAGACTGTAATCTGCATGAATGCCCTCAAATGACACTACTCGAGTCAGGATGGAAAACAAAGGAAAACATCAGAACTCGGAAACACAGATGGAAAAAAAATGCAAAAGTCTAAAGAGTTGAATAAAAGATCGAAGGATGCCTCAAAAATAGGAATGAAAGAGTGTTTGTATGGTAAATGATTCATCTCACCGAAATGCATAGGTACCTAGCCACTACATCTGCCTAGTACATAGGAAAAAATACTAAATACATAGACCACTCCATCAAACCAAGGAAGCATTAGAACTAATAGGAGATACCCCCATAATGCTGAGAAGGGAGAGGCATGATAGGTACACTGAACCAAACTATCAAGAACAATTGCATGACAAAGAACCAAGAACATAGAATGTGCAGAAGAAAGTACAAACACATATAAAGGATGGTGTTGAGGATGATCACTCTCTTCACACACATCATGAGGCTAATGTCATGGAAGGAATACTCACTTGAAAAACATAGATGGAAAAAAACAAAATATCAAACCCCCTCATGGCACTTTATAATGTAGTGCGAGTACAAACAGACACAAAATGTGCAAGATCCCAAGCATGCAACAAATGGCACTTTATCTTAGTGTGTTTGCAAAAAAAAATGCCACAAAAATAGATGTCTACAATGTTTAGGAATGAAAAAAAACTGTAGGAACATAACTAACAGCTAAAAAGGAGTCATCTCATGCAAGGAAAATGATCCCAAGACCTGAAACATCCAAGATATCCACTAGATTGCAAAAAAAAGCAAAAAACTGAATAAAATATACCTGGAGAAGATTCTAGAAATGAGACCCATACAAGAAGAAAGAGCATAGAACTATCTTTCCAACAATGTTCGTAAGTCATAAAATGGAGTCCAGATGAGCAAGATATGGCCCTTGGAGTGCAAAAAAGAACCCTGATTTTGACTAGCAAAAAACCCTGCGAAGCGGCAAAATCAGGAAACCTTCTTTCTGACGATATCTCATTTGTCCAAAAATACCTCTATTTGCTCAAGATAGCAAAAAACCGAAGAGGGTTCCAAAACAAGAACTCCAAGTAATCTCAGCTAAATCTGGCGATGCCGCTAAATATGGTGGGATTGCCAAAATTGGCAGAGGTACCGAGAAAAAAAAAATTTTGAATATATGTTTGTGTGTGTGTGTGTGTGTGTAGTTTTTTGTCACCTTGAAAAATGTACCTAGAATAGGGTTGTACATGCAAAAAAAATTGCCTCAAAATGCCATTGAGTTCAAATTGCATATGCCTTATATTAAAATAAGGGTTCTTGGGCCTTTTGAGCACAACAGTGAGGTTCGTTTGAGCCCAAAGTGCTTCAAAAAAGTTTTGGAATTATATTGGAATGATGTACTGAGATGGGAGGGGTGAATCAATACCTCTAAAACTTTTCTTGGTTGGCCCATTAACCCTTAATCATCAGTTTACAAATTATCTTATCTAACTATTCATCTTTCTTTATGTATATGCAATCATATCATAAGTTCATTTAGTATGTAACCATAACAGAAAAATTCGTGAAAATAGATAACACATTTAACACAAGATATGATATCGCAGAAAACTCTTGTTAGGAAGTAAAAACTACGGTGGGGATTGTTACCCACAAGACTTCACTATCTGCAGATAAGAAGGGGCCGGTTAAGGCTTACAATCGGTCACTTCTGATGACCTACCCTGTTAGGAGTATTACAGTGGAGACCTGTTAAGATCTACTTCATTTGAAGCTTTAGCAACACTATTAAGTGTGCACTCTGTTAAGAGATTTGTAAAGAACGGTTAAGTCCACCTTCTACAAAAGGATTTTAGATGTGATGCACTTGTTAGAATGCAACTACATAAGTCTTTGATCTAATGATGTATGCAATCTTTAATTTTTGATAACAAATCCATGATTGAATAATACCTTTATCTGCTCATCGATAGCCTCTGTGTGTTCTTGACAACTGATGTGATCTGTTTCTGAACTTTGCATGAATTCTATCTTCTGCTCCTTAGATGCTCTTCGTGGCTATCAACAACAATGAATTCATTACTCACAATTGAGTTGAACATCTATTTATACTAGTTTTTATCTCAATTCTTGATTCACGCTACGCAAGTTAACTCTAGATCCAAGGTTTACAACTTAACCTTGATCTTTAGTTAGACATGTTTTAGATCCATTAGGATGCTTTAAAACATTTACATAAAGCTTGTTTGACCCTCAAGTTATGATTTCAAACAAATTAAAACTCTATAAATAGAATTACATTACTTTATCTGTCGTGTAAAACTCAGATCCACTTTTTGAGGGTTCTTTAACTGACTGTCGGTTCTGACAGTCAGTTTTCTTGGTCGTCGGTGTTCCTTTCTTGAACTGGTCGTCGGGTATGTCTTTTTTGTTCTGTCAGTTTTGTTCTAAAAAACTATGTTGTCAGTGATGCTTGTAGTCGCCGGTGATGCTTGTCAATACCATACTTAGCATTTTTCTTGTGACCTTTGTGTTCTTTCGGGTATGCTCGTTGTTCGCCGGTAATACTTGTAGTCCACCGGTAATGCTTGTAGTCCGCCAGTGATCTCTGTAGTCTGTCGGTGATCTCTGTCAATGTTTTTCACTAAGTATACTAATGGAAAAATTAATGTCATCAATCTCCCCCTTTGACATTAGTATCAAAAACATGATATGTGCAACATACTGA
>MU224963.1:1256417-1266676 GCA_018584345.1 Thuja plicata | reverse complement strand
CTATTGAGGTGGAGAGTTCGCTCGTGATCCTGGAGGCGGCCGATTCTCCTATTGAGGTGGAGAGTGTTGGGGCTTTTTGCTTTGTTCCTATTGAGGTGGAACACTTTGCTTTAGAGGTGCATTGGGAAACTGCTACTTGTGTTATGCTCGACTGTTAGGGCTATGGTGGGGCTCAAGGTGCTGTCTTTGTGCAGCCTAAGGTGCTGTCAATGTGTTGTCTTGGGCAGACAATGTGCTATCATGGTCCATCTTTAACTTCAGGGATGTCAAGAACTGATGGTACTACTGTGTTTGGTACCTGGCTTCTTTTGGCCTTGAGTATCTCTTTCTCTACTCAACTTTTGGTTGAATGTGTGCTGACTATGGCTTTCTACTAGTTCCTTGACTTTCCTCCTTAACTGCACTTTAGCTGTAGTTGTTGTTGCAGTTTCCTTTGTTCCTGTTAATGTGTTGTTAACATGTTCATTGTGACTCTGCTTTGTTGTACCACAGGCCAACACCCTCTTGCTACTTATTTAATCAAAAACATACTCATGTGCTTAGATAAAAAGATACTTTATATAACAACCAATGTAACCACCATCAATCAAGAACTCTTCACATCCTCCAACAAGCCTGCCTATGAAAGAAATAGAAAATGCCAATGTGAACCATCATTAAATATTGCATCAATATACACATGCACACAAACATCAAATTCAAATGATAAAAAAGGCTATGAGTAGCTACCTTACGAGTCCATACCACCTACAATAGTAATGAAAACAAATTTCAATATATTGAAGCTTAACATACCTCAAACTAATGTATACCATCATATATAAAATAAAAACAAATCTCCTTTCAGAGGTCAAGCCTGGTCTAATAATTTACTAGATTGTCTAACAATAATAGCAGAGGACTTAGTTGATAATTTTTGTGTTAGTTTTGAAGAAAAAGAGAATAGAGGAACTTTCTTGTGAATATTCACTCAATGGAATGAAAATGGGTTCCAACAACTCTTTTATTTTATTAACATCAGATTATTGATTAGATTATAATCTTGTTAGATTAAAGTAGAATGTTATTGCTATACAATTGTTGGTGCTTGAAAAACTTATGATGATTGATAAATTTATGAATTAAAAATATTTTACTATCAGCTTAGCCATTGCATTTTTATTTTTAATGTAGGAACTGGTTTCATACTAATTAGCCAATAGGCTTCTCTCGGGGATAAACCTCTGACCAAAGAAGTGTCTCATGC
This sequence comes from Thuja plicata, assembly GCA_018584345.1. Classification (NCBI taxonomy): domain Eukaryota; kingdom Viridiplantae; phylum Streptophyta; class Pinopsida; order Cupressales; family Cupressaceae; genus Thuja; species Thuja plicata. The sequence continues at coordinate 1,265,430 of MU224963.1, read as the reverse complement.
TAGAATTACGGCAAGCAGAGTTTTTCTCGACAGAATATTTTGACATGTTCAGTTTCTTTAGGGATAAGTGCAGGGATAAGTGATAGCTCCTCACGCACTTCTCATTCCTTTTCCTGCACAAAGACACATTAATCCCATGATTCAAATTTCCTGGAAGCTCATCTCAGATGGGTTCCTCGTCACTTTTCTCAACTCTGACAGCAATCATAACTGCATACTCAAACCCAACACTCCAAATTCCTCCTTTGATGGCATCCGAATGATATACATTCCCTTTCAATTCTCGGTTACCCAAGGCATTGCAAATTCCATGGACGTGGTGGAAATGGGCATGGGGCCTTCTATTATTTATAGAGTTATCCATGAAATAAATAGAAGGGAAGAAGAAAACAAGGAAAGTTGTATAATTGCAGATGTCTAGATGTGCTTTGGCTTACACCTTATTGCCACGCTCCATAAAATTCCCCTTGCCTCTTTTCACACTGTTCATCTTTCACTCTTCGCCCTTCGCTACTTTAGCACCAATCTGGTCTCGCTTGGAATTCTTCCTTCTGATGGTATCATATAATCATACACTTTCAATCTATTTTCATTTGTATTCATGTTATTTAACACCTTTTTCATCGTTGTTTATTTTATGTGGAGGAATTCCAAAGGATGATAAAACAATACAATAACTTCCCTGCATGCCGCCACTATGATTTAGAGAGCTTTTGTGGGTGTGGACAGGCGAATACATGTTTTACAAAGGGATTCAAATGGAAGAGGAAATGAAGCACATCAAATGGGTCTTCTGCAATTCTTTCTTAGAGATCAAAGCTCCAATAATCAAGACATTGTCCAAAGAAGTGGGAGTGTACCCAATCGGCCCTCTAATTGCTCCTGAGTTTCTCCATTGCTAGACGAGTACGAAGATCTTCCCAAGCTTCTGGAAAGATGAGACGGAATGCTTGCACTGGTTACATAAACAGTGTGCCCACTCTGTGATCTACATGCCTTTTGGAAGCTCTACAGTTCTAAGTGAAAAGAAAGTGGAAGAACTTGGTCTGGGATTGGAGGCCACTGGGAGACCATTTTTGTGGGTTGTCCGCTCCGATCTAACAAAAGGAAGCCAAGCTATTTTACCTGTAGATTTAATGGAGCGAGTGAGAGAGAGAGAGAGGGGTTGCATAGTTTTGTGGGCGCCACAGTTAGAGGTGTTATCTCATCCTTCGATAACTTGTTTCGTGACACACTGTGGATGGAACTTCGTGCAGGAAAGCATAGCCATGGAAGTACCCATGCTTTGTTGGCCTTATTTTGCAGACCAATTTCTTAATCGGACATATGTTGTGGATGTGTGGAAATTGGGTCTGTTGTTGAATGCAAATAGCCAAGGAATTATAGAAATTGGGTCTTTGTGAAGATTTAAGCTAACTTTATGTATAAACCAAATCTTATTTATGGGCGAAAAACTTTTCACTAATTTCCTAACATAGTCACAAATGTTCAGTACCCTACAATCTCCAATTAAATTCCCCAGAAAAAATAAATTCCAACTAGTGCTAACAAGAATTTGTCTATGTAGAGGAGGATTTTGGGCAACTCGTCTAATCACTTCAGCTTCACTTAATGTTCTACACCATTGCATTGTGAATTCAAAATTTTTAGCTCTCTAAATCGTTAATCTTCTTCCCAAAGGTGATGAGATTATTTCTCAAGCATTTCATCTTGAATAGCATTATAATTATTTTGCCCTTAGATACTATGTCAATTGAGAGGGAAATAGAAGAGACAACGACAAAACTAGTTGTGCCTATGATGGTGCCCGCAACAGTTGTAGATAAGGCCATTTAAGCTTTTTGACGCTTCCATTTCCCTATAACAACGATACCTTCAACAAAAGAAAATAATTTTGTGACAAAGAATGAAACGAAATTGTAGTAAACAAATATTAATTGGTACCTTAAAAAGATTGTTTACGACTATTTTTATGAAAAGGGAATTGTTTTCTAGTTAGATAAAGAGCAACTAATATTAAGATCTTTGGACTAGATTAATTTTCCTTTCCAATTAAGTGCAACTAATAATAAGACCTTTAGACTAGATTAATTTTGCATACTTTTCTTTTGGCTTTTGAAGTTGTATATTTCATGTTTCACAATTTTTTAATAAATATGAATATAGTGAGGTCAAATATGAAGATAGTGAGGTTATATGAAGATAGCGAGGAGGTAGGGAGATATATCTGTAACCATTAATTAATGTTGGAATTTACTAATGAATGCTTAAAATATATATTTAAATTAAGAATATTAAATGTTTGAAAAAATAAATTACCTATTTTTAGGTAACAAGGTAGTTATTTATAATTTTCTTAATAAGAAAACTAATGCATCTTCTATTCACATATCAAATTATTCTCTTAAATATATTAACTTATACATAATTTATTATCAGCTAACCCGTGCAAGCACTAGTTTAAGATAGAGGCAGAGTGCTAGAAGAAATAGGCGTGAGACTTGGAATTCTAACATTTTGAAAGAGAAAAATCTTAGCAAATACTAAAATAGGAACACATATTATTGCAACGTAAAATATTTTTCAAAACCATTATTTATATGTTTTTATAATTGATGATCTTAGTAAAACGAAGACTATATTTTCTTGTAGAGAAAAGCAGACCATCACAAATAAATGGAACGAAGAGTTCGAAAACACGTTCGGTGACGTTCTTGAATTCAATGCTTTTCTTTCAGCTCTGCAAATAAACTAAGCTGGTGATAATCTTTTTCAAAACAACTCTTCCTGTGCCTGAAAAACGACCCTTCCCGCTATGTTTGGCTTTAGAGGGTGCACGAAAACCGCTATATTCCTTATATTTATTTCGGTACCCACTTTCTGTTTGCTTTACATTTAGAGAACGCAGGTCCACGCTCTTTCGTCGATGCACACACTGGATATTACCATTTCCTTTGTCGTTTAGAATAACAAGTAAAGCACCGCCATTACTATTTGGCGAAGGTTTTGGAGATGCTTCTAACTTAGCTGGAGGCAGAGCTATCGCTGCGCCAAATCTTCTTCCCCATTTCCTCCACATTTGATCTGCCATCTCTTCTCTTATAATAAAATGCAGTGAAAAAGATAGAAAAATGTAGTACAATGCAATGCACCCATTTTATTCCTTCCCCATATAAATAAATGCAATGAAATGTCATTAGAGAGTCACGACCATACATTTGTTTTCTTCTAATCATTAATCTGGAAACAAATAAACATAAAACCATCCTTAAACGATCATAAACTGTATTATTATTAATTCAACTCACTCGCATTGTGCAAGAGAGAATTGGCCTTTATTACAGGAGTAGATGAATTCCTTTATTTAAGTAGTTGTAGTAGATCTGGGAATGGAGAAAGGTAGTTAAGCATAAGAACACATGCCGTAGGAGCAGTAAGAGCCCTTCTTACAGGCGGCGCCGCACTTTCCACAGGTCAATCGATCGGTGCTCATGTCAGTGCATTTCCCGTTACAGCAAACGGAACGGTACTTGCATTTGTTCTTGCATGTTCCGCAGTTGTTCACGTCGGTCATTACGTCCACACATTTCTTGGCACAACAATTAGGACCTGCAGGCTTCAGGTTCTTGGTCAGACAAACGTACGGATTGTACGAGCAGTCCAGTGCTTTCGAATTCGCGGCAGGTGACAGAAAACGACTCTGACGACTGTTTCCCGCCGACACCAGAGCCGCCATTGCGGACAACAGCAAAATCGTTATCACACCCGCCTTCAGAAACTCCATTTTTTCCTTCGTTGATGAATGGCAACAACTGCAATACAGAGAAATGCAGAAATTGAGTTCGATGGTTTGTGGGGAGGAGTTTATTTGGTGTTATAGAGAAGCCTGGTTGTTTGACTTTGATAAGAAGGACACGTGTGGTAATACAGATAATATCGCCGCCGCACAACGTGCGGCGTAGAGCCGTCAGGATGGGTGAAATTTCCGTTACTTGAGGGATTCGAAGACGAATTATTACCATTGGATGATGGAGGACGAATCGTGTCGACAAGATCCCCAATATTTATAAGGCCAAAGAGTTGTAATGCATGAATCAAGTCTTTGACTTACTTGACAAGTTAGGCACAATTTCATATATTAAGAAAGCATCATTTCCATGATGGGTGTAAAGACACGACTAATCTCTGACAAAATGTATTATTGATTAAATTTGAAAAATTTGAAAACACGACGGATTTTTGTGAAATTTTCAACATCTGTTCTTCATGATCTACATATTTTGTGGTCGAAAACCACAAAAAAATTGGCAAAAACTTACTGTGTTCACGAATTTGAAAAAAAAAATGTTTGCCACTTTTTTTTTTTTTGTCTTTGGTGCATTCTGTCCGGAGCTTTGCCAGCGCCTAGGTGTAATGGGTATGTCAATAGTAATATGTGTTCAAGAACATGGAAATCCAAACATGAATGCATGTAAATATATTTGAGGGTATAATGTATATAAAATATTTGTACAAAATGAAAATTGATTAAACGAGTTTTGCTATAAGAATTTAAAACAATAAAACTCTATTTAAAAGTCATCATAAACTCCATAATACAAATCATGTTTCATATTTCAATTTTTAAATGTTGCTTAAGTCTGTCCTTTTGAACTCTCAATCGATTGTTCTAAGAGCAGTTTATAGAATCTTAGGCCGAGAATTTCTTTCTAACTCTGACAGATATAGGGTGAACTCGAAGATTCCTGCTATGTTCATTGCATCGGCTATTTATGTCGACCCTAGAAAAGAGGATATTGGAAAACTCTGTCTACGGATCTTCAAACGGAAATACCTTGGCAATATTGATAAAGTTCTTCAAAATATTAAACCAGACTGCACTATCACAATGCCAAGGTTTTATGATCTACCAGCCATCAATGGAAGGCCTGCCCCGACCATCCCAATTATGATTGTAGAAGACTTTCATGCCTTTATATCTAGAGAACCAATAATTAAGAGGAATCTTGATTTCTTAATGGCCTTGATGCACTTAAGGATTCCCAATGAGGAAAATTGGTTCTTTTCTTATTGGCATAATGATGATGTAGGGGAAACGGATAGGAATTGCTTTGACGATTCGGATTCTGGAGATATGATTGATATATGGATGGATGAAGGTCACAACACAGAAACAAGCGAGAGAGAATTGTATCTCCGACTGATGGGGTTTCTAGGGTAGTGGAAGAAGAAGATTAATCCCTTGATCTCTGGTGTGATGGGATCTGTTTGTCTCGATTAAGAGATTATCCAATTTTTCACCTCATGTTTCCTGAATCTGAAATTTAATAAGTATGATCTATTTGTTTGTTCCTTTAGTTTATTTAAGCTAAATGTTCCGATATGGAAAAGTATTGAAGCTAGGGTATTCAGCTGGCCATTTTTTGGCTATGAATAAGGGTTGTGATATATAAATATTTCTTTTATCACACTAATTCGAGCGAAACATTTTAACTAAGAGTGATGATCTAAATAGTAGGCTCTAGAGTTTGAATCAAGGAAGACCCTACTATTTAGTTTTGCATTCTGAAATGGTTGTTAAAATAGTATATATACATATTTATAAGCTGGAATACTTTTTCTTATTTTTATAACATCTAGATAAAAGAATAAGCACCTTTGTTCTGTCACAGAAGGCAAGTTTAGTCTAAGAATTACCATGGTAGCTCTACTGAAATGATTTAAGAAGGAAGAAAGCTCTTTCCTTTTCCTCTCGAGTATATGAATAAGATTTGAGTATAAGATTGGTATAACCACAGCATTAGAGGAGATACAAATTTATTTATTTGATTTATAATAGTAACAAAATATTTCTAATTACATATACAAATAAGTTTATGTGTGTGTGTGTGTGTGTAGTCATATAGGCTAACATTCTGGGACATAGATATGAAACACCTATCCCTACTTTTATCCAAAACTATTTTTATGTCTTCTATATATGTGCATGTTATGGATAATTTGTTACATGGAGGTAATCTACTCATAGATGAAGTGAGGTTCAGCTAAATAAATTTTCCTTCATTATAAGGACTGTAGAATAACTAGTATTTGAATTTAAACAGGCTTTGACAGAGGTAATGTTCTCTAAATTTGAAAACTATAGGATGCAAATGTTTCTAACCAAAATTATACATTTCATATGATTAAAATATATCATGTTGATGAATATCAATTAGTATTAGAAGGTTTCGGCTAGTGGTTTTGTGTGCAGGAAAAGCAATGGACTCTAAATACATGAGATTTTAATAAAGAACCAACTTCAAGGATTATATTCTATTTTCAGCCTCATGGTGGTCATCATCAAGTATATCAGTTATAACCTCCTCGGTCCTACCTATATGAACAAGGATAAATGGAGAGGCCCTATTACAGAGCTGTGTAAATAAGGCAGGTTATTATATTTATCTGTAAATGAGGGAATGCCCCCATAATTTAAATCAATGTAATCTGTATTCTGGACCTTTGTCCTGGGCAAAACTGGAGGTTTTCTTCTCCATTCTTTCCTACCAGTGCCCACAGTGAATGGAGAATTTTGTAAAATTTAATTGATTAATAAAATTACTTGGCCTCGGCCTTTTACCGATCAAAGAAAAAATTACAAAAAGTTGAACATCACTAAATAATCTTTTATTATCATTACATCCATTAATTCCAATAAATATCTAAAGCCCAAATAAATAAAGGAAAGTTATACAAGTGCTAGTAACAAGACAAATAGGATGGAGGCGTGACATAGCTTTGTGGTAGTAACAGAAAGCCCCATAAAAATAGGATACAACACCTTCACAGTAATAACACATAGCTTCTTCCAACCAACAACTTCACAAGAGCAATGCAACAACTTCAAATACACATGAACCTATCAACAATACAATAAATTTGGAGATGAAATACTGCTCTCAAATCACTAGCAAGTGGAACATAAAAACTTAGAGGGACATGACTATAACACTTTTGCAAAAAACTAAGAACTTTAAAGACTGCATATCATGCAAGCATGACATTCCACAAAACTACATTTCAAGAAATATTCTCCCTATTTGGATTGACTGTAAAGACTTTCACATTTCCTATTAGCCAAGCATCTTTCCATTTACTTCAAGAGTGTCTCTCATTTTATTTTGATATCGTTCTCCAAGTTCTCCACCTTTTCAGGTGAGACCTGTGCAAGTTTCTTGAATATAGTTCAATGTCATGACACTTGCAATAGAAATTTAACAAATACATCATCATTATGCAGATTTCTTACCATGCATTTGATTTTATGAAGTTGGATCTCTAATAACAATTAAAAAAAGGCCAATTTCTAGGAGCTAGAAATGAAATCATGTCCCTTCTTTGGAACTTATGATATGACATTGTACACCTTAAAAAATACAACATTTTCACATAGAGAATTTTTGGAGGAACCTATGTGGAAGATTTTATATCAAAAATTTAGACTCAGAATTTTCTCTTCATACAGAATCTTCAAGATAATTTTCTACAAGAGCTCTCTATTCACTGTAAGTGTATAATTCATCATAATGCGGGATGATATTCTCATTACCTATTATCACCAATAATCTCTACAAGAACACTGCACATTTGTGAAATGATGAAACTTGTTTGCATCTCTCACAACAATTTCCATTTCAACAACCTTGGAGATAAACTTGGTTGTAGTGTGACAGTCAACACATATTTGAAGGTTCTTCACAGCTTGAATAGTTTTTCCAGGAGTTGTGTTTAAAAAAATAAATGTAATTGTCATCCTATTGCTATGGTGGTAGAGAAATAATTCATTTTCCTCCTCTTCCAAATCATTTAGAACTATTCTTGAATCTGGAGAATGCCTTGTTGTGTTGATCTCCGAATTTACTTCCTCCAACTTTGGAAGGATCTCCTTTGTCCATAGGTGCAATCTATCTCCTACAGAAAAGACATGTATCATTTTAGAGCCTTGAATTCAACTACACCCATGGATCTTTTCAATTCATTTATCTTTCATCAATCTCCTTACAATTTGAACCTCACCCCAATTGCCTACTTCTACATATATTTTTGCCAGAATAACAAAAGGTGCAGCATTATTGTGATTTATTTTTAAAAAAGAGATGTGGTAATTATTCCTAACTCTCAATGTTTATGTGATCTACAGGAACCAAGCAAGCATGTACATAGTACTGTCACAAATTTAATTGGCTTTTTAATTACAAAGCTAAAAGTTTCCTCAACATATTCAACATAGAAAATAAGTTTAACCATACACACACAATGATCAGGTGTAGGCGTGATATAATAGGAACCACTCATACCATCAAAGTTTTTACAACCTTCATCTACTAAACATGGATAGATACATGCTAGTAAAAGACAAGTGAAAGTTACATAGTTAGGGTGTGTTGGTAAGTGCACCAAGATGGTGTGTAAAAAAGTGGCCACCCACTCAAAAAAATCCCAAAACATCAATAACCCAATCGGGTTATGGTATGGTAAATACCAAGCCTAGATTTAAATAACCCAATCACATTTTTATTTTTAAACATTAAAAACACAATCATGTTTTTAAACATAAAATGTGATCGTGTTTTTAATGTCTAAAAATGTGATCTTTTTTTTTAAGTTTAAAAACACAATCATGTTTTTAATGTTTAAAAACCTGACATATTTTTTTTGTTTAAAAATACAGTCGTGTTTCTAATGTTTAAAAACACGATCATATTTTTAATGTTTAAAAACATGATCATATTTTAATGTTTAAAAATGCGACATGTTTTTAATGTTTAAAAACCTGATCAAATTTTTAAACATCAAAAACATAAAGCCACACACACACACACACACACACACACACACACACACATATGTGTGTGTAATTTTAATATATATATACATATATAATATGTGTATGTGTGTGTGTATGTATTTATATGTATATATGTAAGAGAGTGTAAGAAAGATGGTAATTACAGGTGGACATGCGCGCGCG
>MU224963.1:1219094-1247789 GCA_018584345.1 Thuja plicata | reverse complement strand
CATGTGTGTACACACACATGTGTGTACACACACATGTGTGTGTACACACACATGTGTGTATATACACGTACACACAAATGTGTATATACATGTGTGTGTATATACACGTGTGTAATGTGTATATACACACACACGTGTATATACACACATGTGTGTGTATACACATTACACACATGTATATACACACCTGTGTGTGTATATACACATGTGTATATACACATTTGTGTGTATATACACACATATATGTGTATATATGTGTGTATGTGTGCATATAAGTGTATATATACACACGTGTGTGTGTGTGTGTGTGTGTGTGTGTGTGTATATGTATGTGTGTATGTGTGTACACAAGTTAAAAATACATATTGTTCAAATTAATTAAAAAAATAAAAAATAACCTTTTATTCCAATTCCACATTATGGGATCCAAACGCAGAATAGCTTATTCCAACTTTCGTTTTGAGCATTAATTAATTCTAGAATAGGCCCTTATTCTAGAATAGGCCTATTCTGGATAAGTTAATTCCATGTGCCAAACGCGCCCTATTTTCCTTGTATTTATTTTGGTACCCACTTTCACTTTCTCTTTACTTTTCAATTACAGATCTCACGTCCACGCTCTTTTGCTGATGCACACAGTGTAGATTGCAATTTACTTTTTCTTGTAGAATTACAACTAAAGCCCCGCCATTACTGTTTGGCGAAGGTTTGGAGATGCTTTTAAGTTAGCTGGAGGCAGAGCTATCGCTGCGCCAAATCCTCTTCCCCATTTCCTCCACATTTTATCTGCCATCTCTTCTCTTATAAAATTCAGTGAACAAGATATAAAAATGTACTCCAATGCAATGCACTCATTTTATGACTTCCCCATATCAATAAATGGGGTGAAATGTCATTAGAGAGTCGCGACCATACATTTTTTGCTCTAATTAGAAACAAATAAACATAAAACCATTCTTAAAAGGTCATAAACTGTGTTTTTATTAGATCAAAACTCTCTCTACAAAATCATTTTGTAGAGAGAATTGGCCTTTATTACAGGAGGAGATGAATTCCGTTATTTAAGTAGTTGTAGTAGATCTGAGAATAGAGAAAGTTAGTTAAGCATAAGAACACATGCCGTAAGAGCAGAAAGAGGCCTTCTTGCAGGCGGCGCCGCACTTTCCACAGTTCAATCGATCGCTGCTCATGTCAGTGCATTTCCCGTTACAGCAAACGGAACGGTACTTGCATTTGTTCTTGCATGTTCCGCAGTTGTTCACGTCGCTCATTACGTCCACACATTTCTTCGCACAACAATTCGGACCAGCAGGTTTCAGGCTCTTCGTCAGACAAACGTAGGGATTGTACGAGCAGTCCAGTGCTTTGGAATTCGCGGCAGTTAACAGAAAACGACTCTGACGACTGTTTCCCGCCGACACCAGAGCCGCCATTGCGGACAACAGCAAAATCATCGTCACACCTGCCTTCAGAAACCCCATTTTTTTCTGATACTTGAAAAAAAATGGGTTTTTCCTTCGTTGATCAATGGTAACAACTGCAATACAGAGAAATGCAGAAATTGCCTTCGATGGTTTGTGAGGAGGGCTTTATTTGGTGTTATAGAGAAGCCTGGTTGTTTGACTTTGATATGAAGGACACGTGTGGTAATACAGATAATATCGCCGCCGCACAACGTGCGGCGTGGAGCCGTCAGGCTCAGTGAAAATTCCGTTACTTGAGGGATTCGAACACGAATTAATACCATTGGATGATGAAGGTTGAATCGTGTCGACAAGATCTCCAATGTTTTAAAGGCCAAAGAGTTGTAATGTGTTGTAGCATGAATCAATTCTTGACTTACTTGACAAGTTAGGCACAACTTCATATATTACGAAAGCATCATTATATAATGTATACAAAAAATTTGTACAAAGTGAAAATTGATTAAAAGAGTTATGTTACACGAATTTAAAACTATAAAATTATATTTAAAAGCCATTCTAAACTCTATAACACAAATCATGTTTCAAAATTCAATTTTTAAATGTTGTAATAATGCTACAAATATTCATCGATCAAATATAACAAATTGACAAAAAGTTAAACACCACTAAATTATCTTTTACAATCATTACATCCATTAATTCCAATGAATATCTAAAGCCCAAATAAAGAAAGGAAAGTTATACAAGTGTTAGTAACAAAAATCTAAAGCCCAAATAAAGAAAGGAAAGTTATACAAGTGCTAGTAACAAGAGAAATAGGATGAAGGCGTGACATAGCTTTGTGGTAGTAACACAAAGATCCATAAAAATAGGATACAACACCTTCACAACAACAACAACCAAGAACTTCACAAGAGCAATACAACAACTTCAAATACACATGAACTTTATCAACAATACAATAAATATGAAGACGAAAAGTACTCTCAAATCACTAGCAAATAGAACATAAAAAACTTAGAGGGCCATGACTGTAAAATTTTTGCAAAAAACTGAAAACTTTAAACACTACATATCATGCAAGCATGGCATTCCACAAGACTACATTTCGAGAAATATTCTCCCTATTTGGATTGACTATAAAGACATTCACATTTCCTATTAGCCAAGCATCTTTCCATTTACTTCAAGAGTGTCTCTCATTTAATTTTGATCTCGTTCTCCAAGTTCTCCACCTTTCTAGGTGAGATGTGTGCAGGTTTCTTGAATATAGTTCAATGCCATGACACCTGCAATAGAAATTTAACAAATACCTCATCATTATGCACATTGCTTACCATGCATTTGATTTTATGAAGTCGGATCTCCAATAACAATTAAAAAAAGCCAATTTCTAGGAACTAGAAATGAAAGTGTGTCCCTTCTTTGGAACTTCAAATATAACATTGTACACCTTAAAAAATACAACATTTTCACATAGAAAAGTTTTGGAGGAAGCTATGTAGAAGATTTTATATCAAAAATTTAGACTCATAATTTCTCTTCATACAAAATCTTCAAGATAAATTTTCTACAAGAGCTTTGTATTCACTGTAAGTGTATACTTCATCATAATGTGGGCTGATATTCTAATTACCTATTATCACCAATAATCTCTACAAGAACACTACACATTTGTGAAATGATGAAACTTGTTTGCATCTCTCACAACAATTTCCCTTTTAACAACCTTGGAGATAAACTTGGTGGTAGTGTGATAGTCAACACATATTTGAAGGTTCTTCACAACTTGAATAGTTTTTCCAGGAGTTGTATTTAAAAAAATTAATGTAATTATCATCCTATTGCTATGGTGGTAGAGAAATAATTCATTTTCCTTCTCTTCCAATCATTTAGAACTATTCTTGAATCTGGAGGATACCTTGTTTTGTTGATCTCCGAAGATAATTCCTCCAACTTTGCAAGGATCTCCTTTGTCCATGGGTGCAATCTATCTCCTACACAAAAGACATGTATCATTTTAGAGCCTTGAATTCAACTACACCCATGAATATTTTTAATTCCTTTATCTTCCATCAATATCCTTACCATTTGAACCACGCCACAATTGGCTACTTCTACATAGTTTTTTACCAAAAGAATAAAAGGCATAGCATTATTGTGATTTATTCAAGTATATCATATGTTAATATCTACTTAAAAGTGTATTGACGTATATGCCTTCTTATAATTTTTACAGATATCATGCTTCTTGGCCATTGAATCTTAGGGGATCTAAATTATATGAAGACATAGAAATAGGCAAAAATAATGAACCAACAAGAAATGATGATAGAGTGATTTCACATAATCGTCACATACTGCAATTATGGAGAGAAAATATAGATTGGCAGTCGATTATGTCCAAACATGCAGTAATAAAATACATTGCAAAGTATGTATCAAAGGCCGAGAAAATCAGAAATATACCACCAAATGTTGATGTGTCTTTCAAACATGGAAAACCCTAATGATTTAGCTACACAAGTATATAGAAGCCTTCTAATAGAAACTGTCATAGAAAGGGACATTGGAGCGCAAGAAACTTGTCACATGTTAGAACTTCCACTAATGGAGAGCAATAGAAGATTTCTCAATCTAAATGTCTCACTTGAAGTGTTCAAATCTGTAACTCTAACTAATATGGAAAACAATTATGAACAAACAAAAACTTTCATTAATGGATATAAACAAAGGCCTCTATGTATGTAAGGTATTACGTTGATTGATGCAGCCAAATCATGGATATATAATTCTAAAAGAAGAAGAGACAACAAATGGGAGCCAAGAGAAAGAGAAGTTATTGTTAGATTTTTTCCAAGGTTTGTATCCATTCCTCCACGTGGTTCACAAAAATGGGTTGATTTTTGTTTATCAGAGTTATTACTATACAAACCATTTTGTGACATAGAAAGTGATATTGGTGAGGATGCTAACTCCATAATAGAAAAGTGGGACTCATTCAATTATAATTCTTTCCATGTGCAAAGAGAAACAATTATAGAGGAAGACGAAAATAATAATAATTCTAAAATTGAAGAAGATGAAGCTATTGCACGAAATACCATAGAGCATGAATGGGAAATCATATCTAGACTTCATAATGGTCAAAATATGCAAGTTTTAGAAATTGATATGTTGGGAAGAAGAGACATCGATAGAAATATAAATTTGTCTAATGAATATCATGGTGAAGAGTATACTATGGGAGCAATCAATTTCATTAAAAATATGAAGAAATGTAGATGTCTCATATATGATGATATTCCACAATGCATCAACTACACAAACCTCAACAATAAACAACAAAAGCTAATGGACATAATTATGACACAGTACCATAAAAATGAAAATAGAGGGCCTTTGTTAATGATAATTCAAGGAACAACAGGTACAGGAAATTCATATCTGATTGGTGTCATTCATGAAGCACTTCAAAATGTAGCAGTGATAGGTCCTTCTCCCCTTCTTTTACTAGCACCAACAGGATTTGCAGCAGTGAATATTGGAGCTTTTACAATTCATTCAAAATTAAGAATCCCAATAAGAGATTTTTCACACCTAGAAGGTGCACATCTTACAATTTTCCAAGAAGAAATGACACATATCAATATATTTTGATTGATGAAATGAGCTTCGTTGGCCATAATATGTTGGAAAACATATATTCTTAACTAAGGCAAGCATTTCCACACAGTTCAGATAAAAGATTTGTAGGTACATCTACTATTTTATGAATACCAACTACCATTTTATGTTATTTTTAATACAATATGTAAGTATTAAATATGATAGAAATACTATACAACTTTGAAATGTTTATTTTGTATTATGTTTTAGGTATATCTATGATTTTTGTTGGAGACTTGGGTCAATTGCCTCCGATGAATGATAGGCCGACATATGATAGAAAAAAGTTGAGGAAAGTTATTGTGGGAGGAATTAAAAATAGTGGTTACTTTAGATTAAAGTTGTAGACAAGATGGAGAAAACATTGAACAACAAAGATTTCGTCAACTTCTGACAAATCTTAGAGATGCAGACCCACAAATTGATGACTAGAAATTGCTTATGATGAGAACTCCAATCAATTTAAATGCTGCAACAAATGAAGAGTTTCATAATTGTATCCATTTGTTCTCCACAAATGACAATGTTTATAATCATAACAAGATAATGTTATATTCATTGAAGCATCATGTTGCATGGAGTGTTGCAACAAAAATAGGAAGTGTGAATACAATGGAAGATTGTTCAAATGGTGAGCTTGATATTGAATTATTAATCAGTAACAATTTAAGAGTGATGTTGACTTCAAATCTTTGGGTAGAGGCAGGTCTTGTAAATGGAGTAATGGGGTATATTCAAAAGATTGTCTACAAACCAGGAAGTGCACCACCTGAGCTACCAGTATATGCTATGATTGAATTTGACAGTTACTCTGGAATACCATTTGAAGATCATCGCCAAAATATAGTTCCAATAATACCAATACAAAAGGATAGAACACTTCAATTTCCATTAAGATTGGCATGGGCATTGACAATTAATAAATCTTAGGGACTGACTCTTCCAAAAGCTACAATTGATATAGGGCCAAAAGAAAGAGTAGGTTTGACATTTGTGGTTGTATCTCGTGTGAAGTCTCTATGAGGCCTCAGAATATCATCGTCATTCACATATGACCATTATGAGAAAATTAAAAATGGCATACAACTTTCAAAATGAAAGGCCAAAGAAAATAGACTCAAATGTTTAGAAGAATAATGAAGTATTTGTATTTTTGTTGACAATTGCATTAATGACTATATTTTAGAAGTAATATATTATTAGTTAAATTTTTATTTGTAGCTCTTCTTAAAAATGAAAATACTTGTTTTTGCCTTACTAAATGATATTAATTGAAAATGTATCTTTTTCACTATGTATGTTTAAATTTAATCTCCTAAATCATATATATAGATCAGTTATATAAACTTAAAATTAAATACACTTTAAAATGCTTGCATCCATAGTAACTTGCATATATATAAATATGGAAAATTGAAAATGTAAATTTTACTTTTTCACTATTTATGGTTAAATTTAATCTCCTAAATCATATATATTGACATTGATTTGATAATATGTTAATGCTTAGGAAATATTTCAAACTATGGACCTATCAGAAAATGAATCTGAAATTGTTGAGGCAAGCATAAACACCTCTATCAACTCTACTACTTTTTTTGAAACACCTATTGACAAGTGCACAAGATTTGTTTTAGAGTGTTGCTAAAAAATTCTTCAAGATATTGAAAATGTTGCCTTATCCATTGATTATGTTGAAGACCAAGAAATAATGAAAATAAAAGATGTTGCACATAAGGTTAAGGAGACATATACAAAAGTGGTTGTGTTTCCAGGTTTTATAGAAGAAGTATATCATGATCACTTGCAAAATAAAGGTCGTAATACCATTCTAATCAGTGAAGAATATGTAATGTATTTACATCATTACAACGAAGTATTCTTCATGTAGTCTTGAGGTTGTCATTTCAAAACTATTAAATAAATGTTATATGAACCATTTATAACCTTTTAATTTTTTATGTAGATTATTTCAGAACTATTAAATAAGTGTTATATGAACCATTGATAAACTTTTAATTATTGATGTTGATTATCTGGTTTGGTCTTCAAGGCTTTGTTATGGTTTATGATTTATATAGTAACGGTTTCAGACCTATTCCAACTTATTTGAATCAAAGGCATACATTTTGTTAATATGAAGTATCATATATGTGGCTTTAGTTTAGTTTGCTTCATCTCCAATCCTTTGTTATGGTTTATGTTGATAATTATAATTTGCGTTGATGTTACTAGAATTGGTTTTTCATTTCACTTCAAACAATAAAAATGGTTTACGAATAAGTTCTCAAACATATTAAAAATTTATAGATTTTATTAATATTAATTATAATCTGATATTTTTTTGTTCAAAAAATAAAACATGTCTAAAAACACTTTCTAAAATATTCTCAATGTGTATTATTTTTTAGAAATGTGGATAATATTATTAACAAATAAATTGCAATTACAATTATCATATTTGTCTTCCATGTGTTGCAGTTGCTACTAGCTTATCTATATTTATTTTCATAATATATATACTAGCTTATATATACCTATATATATATAATACGTCGAGAGTAATCCTTCTCGAGTGCGCCTATTTTTTGAATGGATTAGGGTTGATAAAAATAGGTGCCTCGAGAAGGATTACTCTCGACGTATTATATATATAGGTATATATAAGCTAGTAGTAGTCTCTGCGCACTTAATGGTTATGGTTAGAGTTAGGGTTAGGGTTAGGTTTATTTTTTACGGTTGGAATGTAAGGTTATGGGTTAGGGTTAGTGTTAGAGTTAGGGTTAGGGTGATTTTTATGGTTATGTTTAAGGTTAGAGTTAGGCTTAGGGTGATTTTTTACAGTTAGGATGTACGGTTATAGGTTTCGGTTAGGGTTAGAGTTAGGGATAGTGTTAGGGTTAGAGAGGGTTACGGTTAGGGTTAAGATTAGAGTTAGGGCTAGGGTTAGGGTTAGGGTGATTTTTAGAGTTAGGATATACAGTTATGGGTTTGGATTAGGGTTAGAGTTAGGGTTAGTGTTAGGGTTAGAGAGAAGGTTACAATTAGGGTTAGGGTTAGGGTGATTTTAATGGTTAGGATGTACGGTTATGGATTAGAGTTAGAGTTAGGGTTAGTGTTAGGGTTAGAGAGAGGGTTATGATTAGGGTTAGGGTTAGGGTTAGAGTTAGGGTTAGGGTTAAGGTGATTTTTATAGTTAGGATGTATGGTTATGGGTTTGGTTTAGGGTCAGAGTTAGGGTTAGGGTTAGAGATAGGGTTATGGTTATGGTTAGGGTTAGGGTTAGGGTGATTTTTATGGTTAGGGAAAGGGTTAGAGTTATGGTTAAGGTGAATTTTTATGGAACAAGTAGGATGTACGGTTATAGGCTTGGGTTAGGGTTAGAGTTAGGATTAGGGGTAGGATTAGAGTTAGAGTTAGGGTTAGGGTTAGGATGTACAATTTAGGAATAGGGTGTAGGGTGAGGGGTAGGATTAGTATCATCTTAATGGTTAGAGAAAGGTTTTGGGTTAGGTTTAGGGTTTAGGGTTAGGGTTATTTTTTATGATTAGAATGTATAGTTATGGGTTAGGGTTAGGGTTAGAGTGATTAGAGCAAGGGTTAGGGTTATGTTTAGGATTACGTTTAGGGTTAGGGTTAGATTTAGGGTTATGGTTAGGGTTAGAGATAGGGTTACGGTTAGGGTTAGGATTAGGATTAGGGTGATTTTTATAGTTAGGGATAGGATTAGGGTGATTTTTACAGTTAGGGTTAGAGTTACGATTAGGATAATTTTTTATGGTTAGAATATACGCTTGTGGGTTTGGGTTAGGGTTAGAGTTAGGGTCAGGATTTGAGTTAGAGTTAGGGTTAGTGTTAGGATGTACAATTTAGGAATAGGGTATAGGGTGAGGGGTAGGATTAGCATCATCCTAATGGTTAGAGCAAGGGTTAGGTTCAGGGTTAGGGTTATACTTAGGGTTATGGTTATAGTTAGGGTTACGATGATTTTTACAATTAGGATGTAGGGTTATGGGTTTGGGTTAGGGTAAGAGTTAGGGTTAGTGATAGTGTTAGGGTTAGTATTAGGGTTAGAGTTAGGGTTAAGGTTAGTATTATGATTAGGTTTAGGGTTAGGGCTAGTATTAGGGTTAGTGTTAGGGTTAGTATTAAGGTTAGAGTTAGGTTTAAGGTTAGCATTATCATTAGGGTCAATGATCTAATTAGGGTTAGGGTTAGGGTCCACAATTTATAGTTAGGAGTAGTATTATGTTAATGGTTAAGGTTAGGGTTAGGGTTAGTATTAGAGTTAAGGTTATCATTATGATTAGGGTCCATGTGGTCTAATTAGTATTAGGTTTTACATCATTTTTAGTATTATTGAACTAGTATTCTAGGGCTAGGTTTATGGCTAGGATCAAGTTCAAAGTTTGAGGTTTAGGATTAGGATTAGTGTTTAGGGTTTAATATTAGGGTTATGGTTAGTTTTAGAGTTCGTATCATGGTTCTAATTAGGGTTAGAGATGGGTTTAGGATTTTGGTTCAGGTTTTAGAGTTGGGTTTGGGTTTTAATTAGGGGGTGATACCACAATAGTGGGTTACACTTTTTTGCCTAAATGGACATTGAAGTCTACATTTTGAGCAAAACTCACATTTGGATGCATATTTTCGTTAAAGTGTTTGAAGTCGGAAGATGAAGTAAACTAGTCTTTTAGGATTTTCTGTCTAGATTCTAAATTTTTTTTTTTTTTTTTGAATTGATTTTAATGGTTTTTTTTTCCCACTCAAATTGCTATGTTGTTGAAAATGTCATTTTCAAAAAGGTACAATCACTTTGTATAGCACAACTTTTTTTCTAAAATAGATATCAATGCGCTTCTTTCGAATTTGGTTTTGTAACATCCATACATAGGGCATGCAATTGGTTTGATGACATTATCATTATTATTGCATATTTTATGAACATTTGAAGTAGAGTCAACCGTAATTTTGACATACCTTGACTGCGTAGCTGATAACTTGTTGTGTATTTGTCAAAATTCAAATTTGTATTTTTTGATAGAAAGAAGACTCAAAGCTGGAGGGCACTGTTATTTTTCAATTTTTTTTTCTATTTTCTACTATTTTTCATTGAACGTCAAACTTGGAAGTTTATATTCGATAAAAAAACTACATCCAATGCATGTCAAAATACATAGACCTATTTAATTCAAAAAATTTCAAATCTATATTCGTTAGAAAGCTCATTCAGAGTACTTGTGCGATGCAAAAGGAGGTGTCCCTATTCTTCCATTTGAGCCCCGCGCTTGAGCCCCGAAGCCATGAAAACTGCATATTGTTGTTAGCCTTTGTAGATGGCCTCAATTTTGGGGGTTTTGATAGAAACTACTTTCGATAGAAAGTAGTTTCGATCGAAACTAATTAGTTTTGATCAAAACTACTTTCTATCGAAAGTACTTTCTTAATTTAACATGCATATGGGTAAAAACCATAGCAAAATTTTGACTAGTTAGTTTTGATCGAAACTAACCTAGTTTCGATCAAAACTGAGTTAGTTTCGATCGAAACTAAGCAAAAAAGGTAGTTTTGATCGAAACATTCTTAGTTTCGATCAAAATAATTTTCTATCAAAAGTATTTGACTAAATCCTCCCCCTCGCAGATTTTGTGAGGAATTCCTCCCTCCGAAAAAGTGTACCCGACTATTGTGGGATCACCCTAGGGTTAGGGTTAGAATATGGGTTTAGAATTTGGAATTAAAATTTATTAATATATAACAAAAGAACTCAAAGTCAACTAAGAGATAAATAGGATATGAAAGAAAAATAAAATATAAATTTAGGAATTACATCTATATATTAAATTATAAATTAATTTAAATAATAAATATTTTTATATATTAAAAATTATATATTATTTTTAAAATATTTGTATATCTCAACTAAGAGATAAATAAGATATAAAAGGAAAAATTAAATCTATATGATAATTTAGATAAATTAGACATTAATTTTAATACTAAATAGTTGTTCTTTATGAAATATAATGTATGTACATAACTTTAAGTTTTTAAATTTGGAAACATTATATCTTTATGGCTAAAATTGAGAAACATAAAATAAAATGATAAGTATGTATGATTTTTTGAATTTGAATTTAGAAATATTGTATTTTTATTTTATGTTAAGATTTAAAAACAATAGTCACTTTTTTTTATTTTTTTATTTAAAAATAGTATATTTTGATAATTACTAAATCTTAGAAATGTTATATTTTTATGTCTTGGTTGAAAATAAAAAATTATATGTAAGTTTTGAAATATTTTTCCAACTATGCAATTTTGATTTTTTGAATTTAGAAACATTATATTTTTGTGTTTAAGATTTAGAAACAACATTACATTCTTTTAAATTGCCAAAAATGCTATGAGATCATCAGAAAATTCAGAAATTTTATCTTTCCCCAATCAAAAACTCCTGATCTTTAATGCATTTACTGAATTAAATTACATACTATGTTGCATTCATCAAATTCAGCTATAGGGTTCAAATCTCCAGAGGGGAAACTGATAAAACCCCTAAGAAGAACTCACTATAGAACATTTTCACATATTTATAGACAAAGATAATCACTGAAACCCTAGCAACACTAAAAATTAATCCAATCATAATTGTGAGATGCCTAGATGGTGCAGATTTCAGAAGATTGAAAGAGACCCCTCTCGGTCATGAGCTCATAAGGCATAACGTCGGTGGTGAGCCACTACTTTATCCTAAATAGTTACTGATAGTAGGGAATGTGAGGGCTTGTGGATGTGATCTTGACATAGTTGCAGTTACATCCATGATGAGCACTTGTGCCATTGGGAGAAAGGATCATTTTGCACACCAGGGATGAGAGAAAAGGGCCTCCATATCAAATAATTTAAATCTGGATATGATAATTTAGATAAATCCCTAATAGTAACAAACTTTTAAAATACTAACAAAATGAAAAAATTAAAGCTAATATTGAAATCAAATAATGTAATATCAATAATTAATTCTATTATTTAAATCAAATTATCTAAATCTAATAAAATACACAAATAATGAAATTAATTATCCAATTTAATAAACTAAACAATCTAGTATGGCAACATAGGCCTCCATATCAAATAATTTAAATGCAAATGAAAATGGCGACATTGTCCTCCATTTTAAAATTAAAATCTAAATATTAAAACTAAAGATTAAAAAATGATCAAATATTCTATATCTAAATAATCAAAATATACTTCAATAAACTAATAATCAAATATCACCTTGATATTTGGTTGTTGCTTGCTCTTCAAATGGGCTTCCTCTCCTCTTGAAATCTCCTCCAAGCTCTCACTGCTCTACAAAACAACAAATGAAACAAAACAAAAAATGAAATGAGGAGACGCTCTTTTATAATCTCGGAGCATCTCCTCGTATTCCCCAAAAGGTGCCTTTTGAAATTCTTTCTCCTCTTCATATTCCACCAAAAAAAATTTTAAAAAAAAACTCTAAAAACGTCAAAAAGACCGTTAATTGCTCATATGGGCGTTTTGCTATTTTTAAAAAACAATTTAAAAAAATTAATTGCCAATATAGGCGTTTTGCTATTTTTTTTAAAAAATAAGTTTCATTGGGGCACAGGGCCACCACCACCCCGCCCTCCTGCCGCAGGATAGGTGGTGACAGTGGCAGGTTGGTTGTCGTCGTGCAGACAGCTTGCCAAGGCCACCACGGCCCACTGGATTCCCATGTGGGGTCCCGCTAGTAGGGCCCCCGACCCCCACATTTTGAGGTTTAACATTTTATTTATATTTTATTTTTACATTTTTAAAATAACGTGCATTTGTACATTTTTTTTTATTTTAAATTTTTTAAATATTATTAAAAACATAGAGAATGAATTGTTTCTATTTTTTTCGGCTTTTATCAATGTCATTTGGCATTTATAAAAATATAACTAATACCCAATCTTTTTTATGTACACGACATATTCCTCAGAATATGTTTGTGATGGTATTCAGCCCTTGCTCTCATTGTAAGAACATCTCTCGGCGTAATTAAATACCTGGATAGATATCGTTCTCGAGGCGCCTATCTGCAATCATATTGAGGCGTAATAGGCACTTAGATAAGGATATCTATGAACGTATTAAATATTTATATTATAAAAATAAATATAGATAAGCTAGTTTTAAAATTGAGGCAACTAAACAGAGAAATACACATAACACTTGAAATTCTATCATTTGAAACTAAAATATGAACACATATTCATGCCAAGTAAACATTTAAAAACAAATAAAGTATTTATACGCCATATAATCACTGATGTGAGTAAAACGATAACTATATTTTCTTTTCTTATAGAGAAAAGCAGGCCAATCACAAATATATATTCCCAAAACAAGCTCGGTAACATTCTGGAATTTAAGGGTTTTATTTCTGCAAATAAACTAAGCTGGTGATAATCTTTTTCAAAATAAGTCTTCCTGTGACTGAGAAACCACCCTTCCCGCTAAGTTTGGCTTTATGGGGTGGACGAAAACCGCTATATTCCTTATATTTATTTCGGTACCCACTTTCACTTTCTCTTTGCTTTACATTTAGAGATCTCACGTCCACGCTCTTTCGTCGATGCACACATTGCAGATTGCAATTTCCTTTCTCGTTTAGAATTACAAGTAAAGCCCCGCCATTACTGTTTGGCGAAGGTTTTGGAGATGCTTCTAACTTAGCTGGAGGCATAGTTATCGCTGCGCCAAATCCTCTTCCCAACTTCCTCCACATTTGATCTGCCATCTCTTCTTTTATAAAATTCAGTGAACAAGAAAGAAAAATGTAGTAGAATGCAATGCACCAATTTTATTCCTTCCCCATATAAATAAATGGGATGAAATGTCATTAGAGAGTCACGACCATACATTTGTTTCTTCTAATCATTAATCCGGAAACAAATAAACATAAAACCAATCTTAAACGGTCATAAACTGTGTTTTATTAAATCAAAACTCACTCACATTTTGTAGAGAGAATTGTCCTTTATTACAGGAATAGATGAACTCCTTTATTGAAGTAGTTGTAGTAGATCTGAGAATAGAGAAAGTTAGTTAAGCATAAGAACACATGCCGTAGGAGCAGTAAGAGCCCTTCTTACAGGCGCCGCCGCACTTTCCACAGTTCAATCCATCAGTGCTCATGTCAGTGCATTTCCCGTTACAGCAAACGGAGCGGTACTTGCATTTGTTCTTGCATGTTCCGCAGTTGTTCACGTCGCTCATTACGTCGACACATTTCTTGGCACAACAATTAGGACCCGCAGGCTTAAGGCTCTTCGTCAGACAGACGTACGGATTGTAAGAACAGTCCAGACCTTTCGAATTCGCAGCAGTTAACAGAAAACGACTCTCACGACTGTTTCCCGCCGACACCAGAGCCGCCATTGCGGACAACACTAAAATCATCGTCACACCTGCCTTGAGAAACTCCATTTTTTTTCTGATACTTGAAAAAATCTGACTTTTTTCTGATACTTGAGAAAATCTGACTTTTTCTGATACTCGAGAAATCTGATTTTTTTTTCTGATACTTGAAAAAAATTGGCTTTTGGCTTTTTTCTAATTATAACTTGGTTTTGTGATCAATGGCAACAACTGCAGTAGAGAGAGATGCAGAAATTGCCGTCGATGGTTTGGAGAGTGAAATTATTTTGTCTTATAGAGAAGGCCTGGTTGTTTGACTTTGTTATCAAAGACACGTGTAAGAATACAGATAATATCGCCGCCGCACGACGTGCGGCGTAGAGACGTCAGGCTCTGCGAATATTCCTTTTGAAATTTTCGTGGTCCGAAACGTGTCCAAATACGAGGCTTGCATGCAACGCCGCCGCCGCACACATAATGGTTGCTGCTCCAACAATCTTGGAAATGCAACGTTTTTGACTGGCTCGTTTCCTGAAACTGATTACGAACATTTGCAGGCATTTGAGATGTTCGTTTATTGGTTAAAAGTCGGAATAGAAGTGAATAAAATTTTAATTATTTAATAAATACCTAGAATGTATCGTAGTGTTTTGGTAGACGTTGCCGAAAAAAATACGTTTGGAATAATTAATGTGTTTTGTGAAGTGTGGTAGAGATTTTTGGCGATAAGTATTGAGATTTTTAGACGGGGAAGAAAGGCAGGCGGGTAACGGCTAAAGAATAGATTAGGATTTGGTAATTTTATCTTCATTTTCCGATAAGAGTAACGTGCAATAAAGTATTTGGAGCTCTCTTTTGAATTAAATTCCACATGGAAAATTGTATATAATATATATTGCTTATAACAGTCGACTTTAGTATTTGAAGTTCAGTTTCAAATAGATGATTGTTATGGCAAATTTGTTTGATCGATAAAATTTATTGTCAAATTTCAGTTCTCGTTAAATTATTTGAAGACTTCTAAGTTACGCAGATTCAGTTTTCTTTGTGTGGGTGAGCTTTTTAGATTTCAGTTTTCTATCATAAATTTATGGTGTGTTACCATAATTTGATTCATATGATTCTTTTATGACGGTTTGGTCATTTTAATGTCTTTCATTTTACCTTCTATAAAAAGTTATTGATTGTTAAAAAATGTTTGCAAATAATTTATATTTAATTCTTTTAAATTAAAAAATTTTAAATTAATAATAATATATAATATTGTTCTAAAAAGAAAATAAAATTAGAAAACAGTTGTAAATGAGAGTAATATATGCAAAAATTTCAAATTAACTAAACAGTTTCTAAATTCGTGTCTTTTAAGGATTCTAAATTAATTTAAATATATAATAAATAATTAGAAACATTACATTTCATGCTAATATTATAAATTAACAATAGATACAAAATTCTCAAATTTACTAAATAAATTTCTGTTATGTTAAGATGTAACTGCCATTTTGTTAAGGCTCTAGAAGAGCAGGCAACTTTTGATCATGGTAAAAAAAAAATTCTCAAATTTACTAAATGAATTTCTAAATTTATATATTCTATTTAAAAAAGATTTTAAAGTAATAATAAATAATATAGAAGCTTATATATTACATGTACTAATATTAAATGATGAAAATTACTATATTGTCTATAATAAATTTTTACGGTTATATCATCCATATACGGTCCAGAAATAAAGAACGGTCGTTACGACCATCAAATTCGAGGTTGTGTTACTTAATTGTGTGTTTGTGTGTTCTAGACAACTTTAAGAAACATGTGAAATTATGATTAATTTTAGTTATTTTCTTGGTTTATTTATATTTAGTTTTTGGAAAATAAAAAATTTGACAAGCTTGTCTATTTGTCAATTGTTTTTTTGGTGTTGAATTTATAAAATGAATAAAAAATATTTCATAAATTGACAATTGAATTCAAAGAATAAAATAATTTATTGGGTGAGTTACTTAATGGTTAAAATATTATATGATGTGGATGTCAAAAATATTTTAATGAACTATATGCATTTTAAGAAATCCTCTTAAAATTATGACAAAATTTAGTTCGCTATATTAATTTCATGGTATTTCTTGGTATTTTGATGGCAATGAGTCATGACCTATAATTGACACTATATATTAAGCCACTACCATGATTAAAGATGCTCCCATATATTTATTATAAGATTGTAAAAGTGTTTTGTCTATGAGATATTTGTGCATCCTTTGACGTTGAACCTAAACTTATATGTCAAGCTTGGAGAATATATTAATGAAATATCAATTTTGATTACAACTTATAATATATGTACATATAAATGATTGTGCTCGAAAAAATTCTCATATAATATTGATCATTTGCTAGACTACCAACTAGAAACTTTATAGTTTGCACTATGTCACCAATTCTTATGGATCAATATGCATATTTGCAATCTCTCTCTCTCTCTCTCTCTCTCTCTCTCTCTCTCTCTCTCTCTCTCTCTCTCTCTCNATATGCATATTTGCACTCTCTCTCTCTCTCTCTCTCTCTCTCTCTCTCTCTCTCTCTCTCTCTCTCTCTCTCTCTCTCATCCTATTCTATTGTCACCATGATTATATATGCAATGCATTTTATGTGTATGAAAGTTTTAGGTATTGGATATCATACATGAATCCGATATCGGATACCTTTCAACTATGGCACCAAAGGTAAATTCTTGTCGTCATTGTGAAAATTATTATTATTATTATTATTATACATAATATGTGTGTGTGTGTATTATTTAATATATATTATAATATATATAATATATTATTTATATTACATATTATAATATATAATCATATGTCTTATTATTTATTTTTTAATATTATTTATACATTCTTATCAGATACATATATGATATCTGATATCCAATACGTATGAAATATCATATATGTTTATGATATTCAATATGCTTAGGTGTTTGTCATGGTCAAGTGTGCTGACATCTAGGCCTACTCAAAAGTCAACACGAGTTTCACATTTTTGGCAGATGAAGAACATATTTTTTTTCATGTCAACACTTTTTGGCCCCTCATGATCCTGCACATGTACCCGAAAGAAACATAGAGTATCTTTCAAATCTAGAAGTATCAGAGCTAAACAAGTTTGGGAGGTAATTTATAGTGATGTATTTGGTCTTGTGGATGTACCATCTATTAGAAAGTCTTCATATTATGTTTCCTTTATTAATGATTATTCTAAATAGTCATGGATTTACTTTTTGAAGAAAAAAATCTATTGTTTTTTCTATATTTAAAGAATGTAAAGCACTTGTTGTCAAACATATAGATAGAAAAGTAAAGGTTTTAAGAATGGATAATGGTGGTGAGTATCCCTCTCGAGTCTTTGACGATTATAAGCATGTAGGAACTATTAGGCAGAAAATAGCTCCATAAACCCCATGACAAAATGGTGTGTTAGAGAGGATGAATATGACTTAAATAGATAAAGCTAGAAGCATGTTGAGTACTGAAAATCTTGAATAACATTTTTGGACTAAAGGAGTCCACACTTCTTATTATTAGGTTGATAAACTATTACCTACTTCTTCTCTTATTGATAAAATTCCCTATGAGGTATGGACGAGTAAATGACCATCTATTTCTCATTTTAGAGTTTTTAGTGATGAGGCACATGTTCATGTTCCTAAAAGACATTTTTCTAGGCTTAATTTCAAAGCTAACAACTGTGCCTTTTTGGGTTATGATGAAATCAATAAGGATTATAAGCTTTGGGAGCCTATAGCAATGAAAATGGTATATTTTAAGGATTTAATTTTTAAGGAGCTAAAGGAAATTAAAAATTATGAACAACATCATGTGAAGCCTAAAAACCTCAAGAAGATGCACATGTAGATAAGCATTATGAACATGAAGGTGAAGAAGAAGGATTAGAAGAGAACTTTGAAGATGAACAACTAGACCATCTTGTTACACTTTAAAGAAGATCCACTAGACAAAGTACAAACATATTGATAGGTATGAATACAGTCCACCTATTTTTTGTTGTATTTTTGCTTCATCTTGTACTGGCAATAAACTTTGATTTGTGGAAGAGGTCATATCTTCAAATGAGCATGAGTATTGGTTAGAGAAAATGGTAAGTTGGAACGATACAAGGCTTGGTGTACGATAAAAGGTTACTCAGAAGTTAAGTGAGTGGATTTTGGTGAGATTTTTTCTCACGTGCCTAAACTAGCCTCCTTTAGATTCCTTTTATCTATTGTTGCTACTTTTGATTTAGAAGTAGAAAAACTAATGTTAAAGTTACAAATTTCTTACATGAGGATCTTGATGAGGAAATTTATATGAACCAACTTGATAACTTTATTGTAAAGGGACAAGAACACTTGGTTTGTAGGTTAAAAAGATCTTTGTACAATTTGAAGTAATCACCAAGAATGTGGTACCATAAATTTAATGCTTTTGCATTGAATCGTGACTTTACTACAAGTGAGGAAGACCATAATGTTTATGTCAAATTAATTAATGATCAATTAGTAATCATTATTCTTTATGTTGATGATATGCTATTTAGTGGAAACGATAAGAGAATGATTAGGGGACTTAAGAGTTAGTTATCTAGTACATTTGATATGAAAGATTTAGGGGTTGCAAAATACATTTAAATGGGTACATAAATCAACCTGGGGATCAGGTTAACATAAAAATATGGTTAAGGAAAAATAAGTATGTTAACACTATTTAGCATAGTTTTTTCCATGCAAGATCATAAACCAATTAGTATTTCTTTTCTAGTTGGCACTAAGTTATCTCTACAAAAATGTCCTAACATAGATGATGGATTGAAGAGATGTATAAAGTTCCATATGACAGTGTAGTAGGAAGCCTTATGTATGCTATGGTTTGCAGAAGACCTAATATTACCCTAGCAATGAGATTTCTTAGTACATTTATTGAAAATCCTAGCAAATAACATTGGACTTATATGAAAAAGGTTTTCACATATTTATGTGGGACTTCTAATCATTTTTTTTATTATCATGAATCTAATACTATGATAAGGATGATTGATTTGCATGGCTTTGTTGATTTATATTTTGTTGGTGGTCTAGATTGCAGAAGGTCCACAAGTAGTCATGCCTTTACTTTGTTTGAAGGAATAGTTATTTGGATGAGAAAAAGACAAGTTAAAATTGCATTGTCAACTACAAAAGAAGAGTACATGACTATGGTACATGCTTGTAAATAGGCGGTGTGGTTAGAGAGAGTATGTTTTGGTGTTGGATTTTAGTGTAAATACGTAAGAATTAGATGCGACAGTCAAAGTGGCATCTATTTGGCTAACCATCTAGTGTATCATGTCCATTCAAAGAACATATATGTTTTGTATCACTTTGTTTCTAGGAAATGGTTGAGGATGGTAGAGTCGCACATGTTACCAGAAATTAAACACTTTACATAATATTGCATAAATTCTCTTACTAAACCTGTAAGCACATAAAACTTTAGTTGGTGCAAAGAGGTCATGGGCCTTACTTCTTTTGAAGCTTGATTTATCCAACTTCCCTTAATATTTTTTGTAAGATTTTTGACAAGTGGGAGAATGTTGAGAAAATGTCTCAGCCTTATTTTCACCATATTCATATTTAATTATTAATTATTAATTTATACTTATCTTATATTTTTCATGATAGTTTCTAAATGCAATTAGGATAACTTCTAAGATAATTTTTTAGCTGTCAAAATATAAAAAGTGTGAAAAAGGAAAGATAAATGAAATTTTGTATAAGATAAGGAAGATCTTTTAAAAGGTGGATACAATCACGTTGGAAGAGGAGGTTTATTATTTCTTTGATTTAGGCTTAAATGGTTTTAGAAACCATTTGTGGTTTGTGTTTCTCTCATGCCTATATATTAGTGCTTGAGTTGAAGGATAAACAAGTTAATTCATAAGTTGTTGAAGAAATGAAGTGTTGCAATAAGGCAAAGAGAGATGTATTGATGTTACAACTCATTTGAAGGATTAACATACATCTTGGATCTCTTTGGTGAGGAATTTTTTTCCTGTAAAGGTTTCTCCACGTAATTCTTGAGTTAAGGTTTGCATTTATTTTGCTGTCCATTTCCACCTATGATTTATTTCTATATGTGTTTATTTGGTTGAATAAAATTATCAACATGTTTTCATTATAAAGGTTTATCCTTCTTTTGAATAAATAACTTACAATAAAACCTAAAAAATAAAATATAAATTAGACATTGAAGACTTATTGATTGTTATAGTGTTTGCTCAAATAAAAAGTGGGGCTTGCAGGTGTCACTTCAACACCTTTCATGTAGAGTTATTATGTTTCCTATATAAACTAAATGAATCCAAATCTCTGAAGGGACTTTTTCAACATTCTTCATTCCTTCATTTTCATCATGGGGGATTCACTTAGTGAATATGGGTCATAACACGTGTGTTTGTGACATATAAAAGAATATCCCTATTTTCATAACATATTTCCCCAAACTCCTTTTTTTTCACCCTATTCCAATATCCACCCAATACCCCCACACCTTTTTCCCCCTTTAAAACCCTCTTAATCCTCCATTTCCAACCCCCTCCCCTACAAACCACACCCCCGCTCCCCCACCCCATATAGGCAATATATTGCCCTATTTTTTTCCCATTTCAAACCCCCCAATATGAATGCACATGGTATTGTAGTGCCCCATTAGTGAAGACCCTATTTTTAAATCCACTTATCAATTTCAAATCCTCCCCTCTTATTTTTTCCTCTATGATTTTCATTCCACCTCTCCAATAATTACCATCACATTCAAAACTCTAGTATAATGGTAGGTGAGAGGAATAGGGTGAAGTTTAACATCTCCCTCCAATAATACCAACATAAGGTCAACCAAAGGGAGATGACTACCATAACGTGTGTGGTAGTAGACTATCTATCTACACCTATATATTCTCATGCCTTGATACTCGACAACCTTCATATACTAGTTACCAAACGAAGTTGTGCATTCAAGTTGAACCATACATTTTAATGATTATGCTTGCCTTCCAACCTTCTCTCCACCTTCCACCAATTTAAAATCCTGAAGAATAGCCTGTGTCATGTGACTTCATTAATATGATCATATAATACTTTAAAAAGTTTGCATCTTAGATAGTATAGATTAAAATATAGTTATAAATTTAGGTTAACCACATAAATTGTTATTGAAGTACAACTTAAATAGACAATTCAAATATATAGTTTCATTCCATTTACACAATAGTATTTAATATTGTTATATTTATTTTAAAATGAATATAAATTTAAAATTGCATACTACCAATTACATCTTTATTCACAAATAGTAGATTAATTTTGTTAAAAATTACCTTAAAATGTTAAATTTTTAACTATCATGAAACTATAATTAAATTATATCTTAAAGTTGATCTCTTTATAGTAAATCATCGTTTGAGACCCACATTTCTTTTATTCATATTCCAATATATAGAATAACCTGCAAGAATTGTTTTAATAAAGCTTATGCAAGTTATCCATTATTTGATTTTATTTTTAAAGAGGGGTAAACGTTTTGACCCGGAGCTATGAACCAGTGAGGCCGCAAATGGGGGACCTCATCCCCAATGAGATTTGAACCTTGATGGCAAGAACAACAACATAATAACTTAACCATCACAACATGCCACTGTTGGTAGTTATCCATTATTTATTAACCAACATAATCATATAACTATTATGTATAACTAAAAAAAAAAAAAAAACTATTATGTATAACTATGATGATTAAAAATATATATAGATCGCTAGTCTAATTATAACTACATTACCATTTGACCTAGTTTTTTTTTAATGGGAAATGACAATCTATCATTGTTGGTTCTTAATCTAACGAAATAGATGTGAAGTAGAGGTAGCCATTAGGCATAAACCTAAGGTAAATAATGAAAATATAGCATACGTGAATGTAGTTGTAGATTTGGACAAAATTATACATTTTATATCCTACCCTATATATAATATAAGAATAGTAACATAAATATACACTATAATAACGATGAAATTTATAATACATTTGATGGTCATAATTTTTATGACTTAATCCTTTGAGAATGATGCTAAGAGTTTATCAACAAAGTATTTGACATGGTTCTTAGATCTAAACATCAATCAATAGCTATTTATTATATTTTATCATCATTGAGTAAAATACATGAATTAAGTGATATTCTTCCCATAGTGTTTTGGTTAAGTGGTGGTGTTGTTGTTGTGACCACCAAGGTTCAAACCTTCATTGGGTCATTGTGATCATAGCCTTGTACCTTAGCTAATCCAATGTGCTAACAGGTTTGAGACTCAACTTTGTTAAATGGAGATGTGGTCCCCTTTTTGTGACCTCACCATTTCATAGCTCAGGTTCTAAAGTGTTTCATGTGGTATTGAAAGACACGTTGTGTCAACATCACCAATCATGTTAAAAATTTACTTGACACTTAAAAAATACATGAATTAAGTGTAGTTGTTATTTTTGAATTAGCTAATTTATTATATTTTATCATCACATAAAATACATGAATTAAGTGTAGTTGTTACTGTTAGTCTTGAAAGGCACTGAGGGGAGGAGGGGGTGAATCAATGCACCCATAAATCTTAAACAAATCTTAAATGTGTTCCATAAGATCCTACATGCAAAAGTAAATTATACAGTATAGAAACTTAGCTCATAAACCATTCACACAAAGCAGACACAAGACTCAAGATTTTTCTCGTGGAAACCCTTGTTAGAGGGAGAAATTGATATGTAGAATGGTATCCACAAACTTCACTAGTGCACCAAAGAAATTTGACCTGTTAGGAGTAGTTACAAAAACCATGTTAGGGGTATACCAAGTTAAGAGTATTTTATCCTGGTTAAAATCTAATACAAGTCTTGTTAAAGACTACTCTATCAAGAGATTTCAAACTCTTTCTAAGAATCACCTTGTTAGAGGATTTACACTTTAGACCATGTTAAATATCCTGCCCTCTCTATTAGGAATGACCTAGTTAAAGGATTTAATCTTGCAAACATATTAGGGCTTGCCTTGAGATAGACCCAAGAGTGACTGATCTAATTATGACCTTCCTTTCTGACAAATCCACTTCAGTTCTTCTCACAACACCTCCTTAAGAATCCAACACCTTCAAAAAATCACAACCTCTTATCACGTCGTCTAAACATCTCCTCATTCCTCCTAAATCTCAATCTCATCCTTCTTTTCTCACAACTTTATCACACTTGGCCTTTTGCCCTAAAACATTTTACCCACCAACTTAAAACTCAAATCCGATCACGCCAAGACTCATTGGTCAACTCAATAAAGTCAACACAACATTAATCAGGTCATAAATAATCATTTACAAATATTAAATAGACTAGGGAACCAATCTAACTAAACTTGCTATGTTTGTCCTCTGTTCTTCTTATCGGTGTCACTCGAATCTTCAATAACTTTTACAGGTCTTCAAACTAAGTGATGTGATCGTAGACATAGCTTCATACCTCTGTAGATAATAAATGTATGATTGCACACTTTAACTCGATCTCCAACTCCAGATTTGGTTGATTATTCCTTGTATATTGTCTTCTACCTGATTGATTGGACATTTACTCATATCTTCAATTAGATCTTCAACACCATTGATAAAACTGATCTATTGCCTCTAATACATCATGTTTCCAGCAATGATAACACTACAATGCATTATCATGATCAACACTCAGATCATCTTCACCAAATGCCAACAATCTCCCCCTTTGGCATTGATGTCAACACTTAGAAAAATAAAAAAGAAATTTTCCTAAGTGCCCAATCTACAGTAGAAATACAAAAATACATTACATTGCATTGCAGTAAACTAATTCCCAATAGCTTAAAAGCTCCCCCTAGGAATTAAAATCATGTATATACTACTCCCATGAACCATTACATGTACATTTTTCATGAACTTAGTCAATTTTCAGCTTAAGTACATCATTACATTCACTCCCCCTTTGACAACAATGACAAAGGTATGAAAAAAAGTTTCAAAATTATATTCATATAATAGTAGTAACACCGAATTACATTTTACTGAAGACATCACTGAAATTAACCTTCAAAATCTGTAGATCACTGTCCCAATTTTTTCAGTAGAATCTCCACATATGCAATCTGTCCATTTAGAAAAAATGCTAATTCCTCAAGTCCATCTACTGTGCACACATCAGGAGAAGCCAAAGTCTTCTTAGCTTCCTTTACACCTTGTTGAAAAATCTCTAGTTTGGGGACCAACAAACTTTTTAATTCCAGCAAGTTAGCAATTCACTTATCAACCTCATCCATATTGGACTTCAACTGATTGTTAATGTTTCTAACCTTCCCACCAAATGTAGTAGTTGATTCATGTATAGGTTAAAATTTCCAACAAGTAATCTAAGCTCCTATTGAGCTTCACATTTTTCTCTTTCTAAGTCTTTCAAAAATTGAGAGAAATGAGAAATAGAATTTAGAATCTTACAACCTTCAGTCAATGCATCCTTCAACTAGTTAACAACCAATCTAAGTGTTTTGTTGTCTGAGACAATTGACTGTGTCAATTTCTCTATTCTCTTCTTCTCATACACTTTCTTTTCTCTCAAGACTGCAACATCATATAAAATTTTCATCTCATCTCCAGCTGCAGTGACCAAATGAGCTAACTGGTCTATAGGTGTAGCTTTCTCATCATACTTAACATTAATTAATAGTTCTGAAACAAATATCTGGTGATGGGTATTATCTAAGATTCCCATTGCATCCTTTTATGCTTTTCTTTTGACTTAATTGCCTCAACGAGGTCTATCATCTCTTTGGGGATCATTGTGCTCAATTCAATATTTCCTTTAATTGATAGATCATCATCAATATTCATTGTGGACTGTGGGAGGAGTGACCTTTCCTTCATTTTGTTCCTTTTCAGTAGTTTCCTCCATATTGACCAGTTTTCCTTGAATAGAACCATCTGTTACTTCCTTTGCCTTGTCTTTCTTTTGTTGTTTCTCATCAGTAGAATCTTTCTCTTGAGTGTCATCGGTCATAGCCTGACTAGTACCTATGCTTACTATTTCTTCTTCCTTTTGTGTCTCTGATTCTTAACCACACAAGTAGATAATATATAAATACCTTAAATAGTTCAAAACTAGGGTTCATCCTGAAGAACTTGACAACACCTGATCGATTTGTTCACTTAGATCAACACAAACAATCTCTTCTTGTCGCTTAGATCACAAAAAATAGTTCAAACAATGATCCTTTATCTCCACAACAAATTTCACAATGTGCAAGGTAAGAATTAAATACAAAAATAACCTTTTATCAACCTTCACATGCATGTATTAAATGCACTTATCAACAAAACTAACCTTTTCACCGATTGACCTAGAAACTCATTACCGATGATCAAAACATCTTATAATTCATCAAAATTCCTCAATACATTCCAAAAGTCCTTATTTCATCTTAAAATATTGATAGATCATACCACACACCTACAAGGGGTCTGAAAAATGAATTCAACTATACTTTCTCCCCCTAAGCCACATGAAGGCTTAGTTTGATGATGAATTTTCCACACCCGATGGAGATGTGGATTCCTCCAATGTCTTACTATCTTCATTCTTCTTCCAAGTTTTGTTCATCTCTTTCCTGACCTCTTCTACATTTACAATTTGCTTTCCTTTCTGATTGCTTGACTAGTTTACCAATTGGTTCCTTAACCTATAATTCCTTGCTAGATGTCCAATCTTGTGAAAATGAAAGCATGTCATACCAATTGTTCTCCATGGTATAGAATTACCTCTTGCACTCCTCACTCTATAATTCACAGCCATCCATAGTTACCACAGATTGAGCATGTGATATCAAATTGCCTCTCCCTTTGGTAAGGGCTTTCCCAGTTCATAGGTGATCTTTAATTTATGACTCTTGACCTGCTCTCATTAGCTTTGTGACCATATTTGTTGCATTTTAACAGTAACCATCAAAGCTACTAGGTCTATTATTGGGTCTAAAATTACAATCATAGGTAACATGAACATACTTATTGAAGCTATAGCAATATCCATCAAAAGTACTAGCTTCGTGTAAAGATATGCTCCTACATACATTTGTAGTATGAACTACCTTATATGAAAATTGAAACATATAGGTTTGTAGGCTTTCTTACGAGAATTTCTTTGTGCTACCTTTAGTGGAGACTTTCCTTCTTGCATTCAGCAACTTCAAAATTAGTCTTACCGATGTATCCAAGGCTTGTGATCTCTTTGTTCCTTCTTTGACTCCTTAGTTGTTCATCTAGTTTTGCAGTACTCTCATTGAATTTCTTCAGCATATCATTAGCAGTATTCAAATCTCCTTTTATTTTCTCATTCTCAAATCTTCATTCAGCCTTAGGGCTTCTTGATACTCTTCATTAGTCTCATGTAAATGTTCATGCAATGTACTAACCTCTTGTTTAGATTTGAAAATCTTGACCACTTTAGCTTTTAGGGTTTCATCTTTGGCTTTCAGGTCATCCTCTGCAACTTTCATTGCATCCTCTGCAGATCTCCTTGCTTCTAATTCTTGGCTCGTTATGATTGATTGGGCTTCTATCTCTCTCTTAATATTTTTCTTGTCCTTTTTAAATTTTTTAATCTCCATATTCATGACTTCTAGGGGTGCTTCAGATTCATCAGATCCACTTTGTTCAAACAATTGCTCAATTTAGTCTTGACTCTCACTTAATTGTTCAACAAGCTCTTATCTTTTAGCTCTTGACTACTTCGATTGATTCTTCAACTCCTCAATGACCATTTCAGTTGAAATTTGAGTTGCCTCTTGTGCTTCAAAGAACCCTCTATGTTTTCCTTAAGAATCCTACCCGAGTTGTTAGGCTTATTCAAGGGAACTACACTCTAATACCAATTTTAAGTCTTCAAAGGCACTGAGAGGGGGGGTGAATCAGTGCACCCACAAATCTAAAACAAATCTTAATTGTCTTCCACAAGATCCAACATGCAAAAGTAAATACAATATACAAACTTAGCTCATAAACCATTCACACAAAGCAAACACAAGACTCAAGATTTTTCCTGTGGAAACCCTTGTTACAGGGAGAAAACCACGTGTGGAATGGTATCCACAAATTTCACTAGTGCACCAAATAAATTTTCCATGTTAGGAGTAGTTACGAAAACCCTGTTAGGGGTATACCTGGTTAAGAGTATTTTAGCCCAGTTAGAAGCTAATAAAAGTCTTGTTAAATACTAATCTGTTAAGAGATTTCAAACTCCTTCTAAGAGTCACCTTGTTAGTGTTAAGGAAATATGGATCAAAATAAGATATAAAACTGAATGGTTGTAGTAGAATACAATTGCCTTTTTTTATTGATTGATTCTACAAAATATAATGACTATATATATTGAATCTAAAGGATGTGAATATGAAAAGACATGACTCACCATATTAAGTTATATGACGAGTCATGGTTGTTCATATTAACATATTGTATAACTTATGATTATTATTTTTATGCACATACTAAATCGTATAGCTAAGGTATATCGAATGACATGTTTAATACAATCGGATAGTCACGATACTATCATGACTGTCATATACTAATAGTCTGATAGTATCATGACTATTCGTATATAACAATCACGATACGTGACTTCCTTTGCATACTTGACCGATAATCATATTCGACCATTAAGTCGATTCAATAATATTTGCATTACTCCATTTTATATTATATATATATATATATGGTTTCACTTATAACCATATTAATATACACTATATATTCAATTATTATATGGTATATATATATATATATATCATGATTGTCTTATCGTTTATTAAACACAAACGAACAATACTTTAACACTCCCTCTTGAGAGAGAGTTTAATAGAATTTGTAGAATTTTTCATATCATGATATCTGGCCTAATCCAGGACACTTAAAAGGATTCAATCATGATGAGTTATTACACAGTAATAATATAAGTGTCAAGATGTCCGACCCTATCCGGGACAAAACCTTTCGGGAGTCGATCTTAACAAATTATTACCCATCAAGTAATAACATAAGCAACAA
>MU224963.1:1195911-1206819 GCA_018584345.1 Thuja plicata | reverse complement strand
CCTCGTCTCAGAATCCTGACAGCCTCCCGTAAGGAATGAATCTCTGCAAGGGCCAAGTAACAACCTCCAAGCTCATCATCCATAGGAGAACCCCATCCATGAACAGCTAGCAGTTGCCGAGCAGCATTAAAATGCTCCAATGTGGTAACAATATCGCGCTCGCTAACTCTCAACTGACTAGTCACATGATGACTATGAATGCTCGGCCTTCTATGCAACACCTCTGGCATACTGTCCACACTGCAAATGGAAGTGGTATCCAGGGTACTCCTCTCAACAACACTATCCCCCAGTGTGCTGCCAACTGAGCTCTGTGAACTAATAATGGAACTCTTGTCCTCAAACGGAGTACCCGCATCAGACACGTCTCCATCAAACTCCTCTGTACATGAGGAAGCTGCAATAGAACCTATCTCCTCAACACTCTCAGTTGCCCTGTCCTCTATAACCCCCGCATATTCCAAATCCTGGGACTTATCTGCACTCTCCAACAACTCGGAGTCCTCTCCCAGGGTCGAATACGGGCATGGCTCACTACTGGTGGAGTCATCCTCAGGAGTCACGTAGGAAGTATCCAAAGCCACCCAAGATGCTAGCAAAGGCTCTATCTCCCCAGGTGGCCCGGACTGAATCTCATCTGTCACCACACTAGCCACTGAATCAGAGTCATGCTGGCAGGAGTCCGTATCTACTGTCTCAAACTCAGTACTAGTATCATCACATGTGGACTCCATACTCACATCCCTCATACAAGAGAGTACTGGCAACTCCTGTACTAACCCCATCACATGACTGCTGCTATCCCACTCTGTACAATCTGTCTCCATCTCCTCAAGCAATCCTCAAAAGTGGTATCCTCCTGGAGATCTGAACTAGAGTCACTGTTTGACTCAATAATACAATCTGGTGTGGCATTGACCTCTACTGCAGTCGTCATCTCCTGCTGTATCACTGCATCATCAACACCACAACAAGGTAGCTCCATGCTCTCGCCTATCCCACCTGAGAGAGGTGCTGCCTCT
Source organism: Thuja plicata (assembly GCA_018584345.1). Taxonomy (NCBI): domain Eukaryota; kingdom Viridiplantae; phylum Streptophyta; class Pinopsida; order Cupressales; family Cupressaceae; genus Thuja; species Thuja plicata. Next base: position 1,205,797 of record MU224963.1, on the reverse strand, counting down.
CTCTCCGGAGCTACACTACGACAACTGACATATAAATCCCCGATAACTAGTCCTTCCTCAAGATAGTCTGGACTATCAGAGGCAACTACTGTATCCACTGTATCTGTGCCAACTGCAGCAACTACACGGAAAGCCTCAACCCGCTGAAGCTCAGTCCTGCAGTCTATCACTGGTATTGACACTTCCACCTGTCCTTGTGTGGAGTGTCTATCATTAGATCCATGAGTAGGTGACGTAATATGTACTGGTGGATCTGCATCTCTGACATCTGTCGGGGAAAACTCAAGCCTCCTACCCTGCGATCTTGATGTCGGTCTACGGAAAGCAGATACCATATATCTCGCTGCCCTATCTACTGTCGCTAGATCCGATAGTCTTGCCGCCATCCTCTGCTGATGAAGTCTGAGTCTCTCCATACTTTCCATTAATGTATTTATTTTATCACTGTTCTTCGCACTGCTGTGCCGACTCTTAGAACTAAGCCGCTTGTATCTCTCCATAATTGACTTCTCAAATAATAATAAAATTAATGAACTCGATTTCCCTGCAGGCTGGCAGGAGACCGCTATGATACCACTGTAATGAGCCTAACTTGGCCTCATCTTCAAACCATCAAATTTTAATCAATTACTGTGCAGATCATGTGATTGACATTTTGTCAAACAGTTGGCAGGCAGTCTGGCACTGGCACTTAAACTGAATATCAGCTGTAATAACTACTCTAGGCTCTGAGAATATATTTATCTCTCTAGGTGTGCTTTGAATTTTTTAAAGATATTAGTTGAATTGTAGTTGTCACAATAATGGAAAGAAAACTAAGTAACCTTTGAGTAGTAAATGCAATAAACAACATGGAATGTCATTAATAATCCTTTGCATCAATCTCATACACTCCCACTCTACAATTGGACTAAATCTGATTTCAATTTGTTAAATCAAAACTACAGTTCAATCATTCCAGCATTACAATAGGATTTATTGCTATTTACTTGTGAAGGTAATGTAAATAAAAAATACCATAAGTCTCCAATGTGTATGGGAGCAACTCACGCCACCCAATAGGGTTCCACACAATCCCAACTGCCATAGCTCTAACAGCTACTTCACCACGCTGCCCGAACAGCAGCCTATGTAGCTACTCCTCCACGCAGTCCCAAATGGCAGCCATAGCGGCTGCTGCAGTCACCCACGATAATGAAGACGTGGCTGTGCTGCATTGTTTTACACTTGCAAAAACCCACATTAGGACCCGCGCCAAGAATAGGACCCCGCAGCTTGTTTGTTAGCTGCCAAAACAATGTCTTCTGCCACCCGCAGCCAATATGCAAAACACTCCAGCTTCAATCGGTCCCAATGAAGACAAGGATTCAGACAATAATTCTCCAGCTTCAGTATATTTCACTGAATCAACCAATTCGACCTCTGGACAGGCCACAATTCAATTAATGATTCAATTTCAAAATTGAATCCTTCCTCCAGTCACAGATAGAACAGTACGAAGGAAAACAACTGATTATACTACAGCAATCGATTACAGGCAATTGATTATACAGCAGCAATCAATTGTGGATTAGATGAAAAAGAATCAGTCTTCAATCAACTAATTTGACCCTTCAGCTAGGGCACAGATAAATAGGAACAATTCCCAAGAACAAATTCAATAATCAATATTCGATAGATGATGAATGAATGCCTTGCCTATTGCTTTTATAATTAAAAAGTGTCTTCTTTCACACACTTTTCACTTGAAGCACTTTTATACCTAGGCACATATTGAGTAATATAATTTATTAACTCATTTGGCTCCAAAAATGACCTTTTCATCAATATCATGAAATTACGACACGCGAGGTCCCTGTTTCTTGTGCCCAAGATTTAAAACTTTTCATCCCGGTTCAGACGAGCTATAACACTAAGGTGCCCAACATATAATACCAACAATAATGGCAACCTTAGCAAATTTAATTAAATAATAATAATAATTCACCCGTCTTGTGAAAACCATTGAAGAAGCATCAGAATCGAAATCTGTTTGCACTGGAGTGATCTTGATGATAAAAGATGATGAACGAACCTGACGGGGTGACTTACTAAAAATAGACGCTCTCTCCAAGATTCTTGGAGCCCAAACCGGAAGCTAGAAATGAAAACCGAGAGCATCATTCAACTCCTCTAACTCATCTGAGCTCATCAGAACTATCCCTTGACTTACTATAAATAGTAAGTTCACACCAATGACCCTCTAAACCCCTCGCCAGACCACGAGGATCGCAATAATGACCTGGCACCATCATTTCAATGACCTGCTGAAAAACAATAAAAAAAATGTTATATTATCTTATGAAAAAACTAGTTTATCTGTAAGAGATAATCCATAGTTTTTTAAAGGAAAAATCTAGTTTTTTCTACGTTTGATGGTGGTTGTTATCTTGATGATATTATATATATTTTGTTGCCTTAGAGACAAATGAATTATAATAGCAGCAGCTGTGGGAAGATTGTAATTATTTTCTATGAGCAATAAGAATACCGATACTTTGTCCATGGATGTTTCCTTGGCTTATTGTCAAGGTTTTACCATATAAATATGTGTCTTTCCTATATTTGTTATTTTGTTTTATTTTCTTCGTTATTTCTTCGCAATTAATTTGTGCTCCAATATTATTCAGTTTTGTGGATTTACGTTTCCACTTCCACAACAAGTCTCTTGTTGTTGGTGATTGACACCACCCTTCACAAGGAGAATGAGAAGAATCGATAATTATTGAGACAATATATTCCTGTGTAAATGGACCAGATTTTCTTATAAGGTGTTTCCTTAAGAAAATCGTTTGCTTGCATAGGTTTAACTTGTAGAATCCCAACTACATGCAACTCTGGACCACCACAGACCCAAGAAAATTGGGTACCACCAGCAATTAACATCCCTTCCATTTCTTCCTGATTTGAGAAAGGAGCTGGTTTCACTACATGGCAAAGTGAGGAATTGCATTGTAGGTCCAAAAATGTGTCTTTATCGACATCAAAACTTGAAATGTTTGACATTTTTAGATTCCTCTTGAAAAATTATTTTATTTTAAAACAAATGGCACCTCATTTTGAGTTCATACATAAAAGTTATACTGAAAGGGAAACTATCGGAAGGTGCATTTTTGAATTTGCCAGTGTCAAATTCACTGGGTGTTTTATAACTTTGCTGGGGTATTCTTTAATTTTCTACTCTATTGAGGGAGCTGATTGTGCCACAACAGTTTTTGGTATCCCATGATATTCTATTTCCAGGCTTTCGATAGTTTCTTTGTAAATAGATTTATACACATTGTAAGCTCGATTGAGCATTCAAATAAAGCGGTTGGGGGATTTAGGAATAGTTTATGGCAAGTTCCATGAGTTCTTTGTGATTGTTGCAAATTTTTAGTAGGGTTGTGGGCTTCTTATGAGATCATAAGAGGTTTAAAAGTGAAACTAGTTGTTTCATGCCTATTTATCAACCCCAAATGGTTTAAAGTGCATTGTAAGTGCCATTCGGAGTGATTTGTAATCGAGATATACATCACATTTTAATGGAGCTTTCACCTGAAGTGGGTTTCTCTAGGGTACATTGGTCTTGGTTGTGTTTGATCTCTCTATTTTTCTTTAATTTTCCTTGTTTATACTTGTAAGTTGGTTGCAATCAAGTTATTACTTTCAAATATATCCATTGATGATGGATATCCACTTTAGTTAGACCAAGTGGTATTTGAGAAAGTTCTCTCTATTTGAGAAATTTGTGAGTGCTTTTTAGGTTCATGCCCACATCACGATGTGAAAATAATATTTTACCTTTTCTAAGAGACTTCTTGCAAGCATAGTCTAACAGACTCGCCGAGTATTTGACTTCCGCGAGTTTTTCAGCAAAAAACTCGCAACTCGGCAATCGCTGAGTTTTAGTTAAAAACTCGCCGACATTTTTCTGGGCGCTGCTAAAGGCAAAAAAACGTCTTTTTCATTCTTATTTTCACATTTGCAGCAGTTGGTTTTGAGTTTCCAGTTTTGCAGTTCAGGGGCGGGAGGATTTATACAAATATAACATTTAAGTATAAGTCTGATTTATTTAATTTCTTATACTTTAAGTTATATTTGTATAAATACTTTCCAGGATGTTTGAGATAGGTTCCAGCTTCATAGGAGTTAAGGTGCAGATTCTAGATTTTGGGGGTTTTCAAAAAATTCCAAACTCAGCCAAATTTCAAGATTCAACAAGCTTCAGTAGGGTTACCTCCCACAATAGGGTTTTAACTTGTTTTATCACAAATCACTTGGTTTCGACCTCATCTCTATGACAAACTTAGCTTAGCTTTCGCCCAAATCCCAGACAGACATGACTTACCAACAGGCCAAAATCACTCAAACCTCATTTGTCGGACCTAGGGACTTGAAAACAACCACCAACAAAGACTACCTAAGCGCTAGTTATGAAGACTTTGACATTTGCCATTGATCAATGATCAAGCATCATAGATTCATATTATGAGTATGAAATACCAGGATGGAGAGCGAGTCACACACATCATCAGAGATACCAAGCAAGGAGGCACAGTCATGCCCAGTGCAGGGTTCTACTACTAGGACTAGATCCTCTAGTTTCTCTCTCGTATGCATTTATATATATCTAAACTCAACTTGTTTCTTTTGTGTTCTAATTAATTAACTCATTGGATGCATCTTCTCATTGAATTTTGCAAAAAATATGCATTTCTAATTAAAATTAAGCTGGTTTTTAAGTTCCCGAGTTTTTTGCCGAGTTTTTTTCAAAAACTGGCCGAGTTTTTCCTGATTTTTTTTTTCAGGCCTTGGCGAGTTTTAGCCGAGTGAGAGTCTTGCAACCTTGGTCTAACTAATAGTTGAGTACCTACGAGTTTTTCTTTTATAAAAAGCATAAAATCCTTTGCCTAGCGTTCAAAGAGTGTCTTAGTCTTTACCATAGGCAAAACCAAAAAGATTGTGTATTTAAATTTTCAGCATGAATGTGAACCACAGTAAAAAATCATTATAAAGATTGTAAATTTCAAGTGCATGTTGTCCAGTTCTAGGTTAGTTTTTTTATAGGGAGCTTCCCGTTCTAGTTTGAAGAGTGATTTTATGGTTTACTATACATTTGTTTTGTTTTGTGTCCCACTAAAAGGTGCAAATTAAAATGCTAATATGTTGTTGGAAGAAGGGAAACCTAAATTGAAGACCATAATTTTAGTCTTCCTAAAGTTAACCTCTAAATGGTAGAGTATGGAAAAGAAAACAAGAGTTTCTAACTATGCAATGCCTTGGGAGAATGAGCTAGGAGGATCACATTAGTGACAAAAAGAAACACTACAATCAAGATGTAAGATAAGGTACATTCATGCTAAACATGAGTTCTCTAATAGAGGGCATCCTTAATTGACTCTATTTTTACTTTTAAATTTTTAATGGTCCATTATGTTCATGTTGAGCCTCATGGTGGCAATAATAAAGAACTCTTAGATATCAATACTACTTAGCCCATAAAACATTGTATATGGATTCTCCATGTATAGAAGATCTTTATAGCTTTAATTTCTTTTAATAAGGCCCATTCTTAGTCGGGTCACAAAGAGATATTTAGTTGCTCCTAGTTAGGCCAAATCCTCATACACAAGGATGGTATAATGAAAAATTGTAGCATATGTAAAGTTTTGGATCACCATTACTATGAACAAAAAAAGAGGATGAAGTTGGGGGGAAGTAACAAACCATAAAGAAGATAGCCCAAAAAGTTATGGATACCACCGATTCAAAGACACATTTATACAGAGTGTCCATAAGGAACTATCAATTAAACCTTAGATCAGAGGCAGTCATGAAAAAACGTGATTCCACACCATCTGGTCTATGAATACCACTTGATCTTTGAGTCTCATGTCAGAAAGGCAAGATCCTTGATAATCAGTGACAAGTTATTGGGGGGTGGGGGGTGGTCTAGTTTGTGGCTCTTAGGGATCTTAATGAGGACATGATTCTGTCACATGGTAACATCCTTGAAGGTAGCCTTTACGATTCAAGCAAGCAACAGAGAAATTACTATTGCATACTCGAACCTATGAATGCTCTCATTTGGTTGGCAAAGAGTACAATCAACCTAGATGGGTATGGACCAATAATCACCATCTCGTGGGTGTGGATTACTGCCCGTTTGTAGTCTCTCTGCAGCAACAATTTGAGTGGGAGATTTTTGGAGCTCCTCTATAAGAGAATTAGCATTGTGGACCAAATGCCATGGACTTTTCAAATGCTTTTTGCCTTGTCTTGAAATTTTTCTGGTTTTTCATGCTATTGAAGACGTGGTCCTCCATTGTGAAGTCTGTCTTACATGGATCTGGCCTGTTTGGCAAATGATTTTGGATGTGGGAAATTATCCTAGATGTCATTATTATGGGAAAAATTTACAATTCGTAAGCCATTTTTACTCTAATTTTCCATTATCCAAATATGAATTTTCTATTTAGCTTCTCTTCTGAATTTTGCCAACCATGATATTGGATCTATCTATGTTGCATCATATAATAAGTTGGCCTTTATGTTTTATCATTGCCAAGGATGTTTTGTTGTGAATCATTTATTTACTATGAAGACTTCTGAAATTATCTGTTAACACTTGCAGTTGTGTGCTACTGAATACTGGCAAACTCTCATTAATTTTTTCCTTTATCCAAAGCGTTCTTTTCATATTTGTTAAAACTTAAAAAAGGATGGGATTTTGTTCAATTTTAAAATTATGCTCGTAAATATGTGATTCAAGTTTTGTATGATCTGCGGTTCATATTCTCAAAGACATTTTTCTGCTTGGGAAGAGGGTCTTGCTGCAGACAATTGAAAAAAGATAATCTGGATATCCAAAAAGTTGTATGATACTTTTACAAAAAAGTCCTTATTTTTTGTCCCTGCTTGCTAGTGCCCCAGTGATGAAATGTTTGAACTTGCATGGATGCCTGCTAAAAGTATCTGAATAAAGAACACTGGCTTTTATAAGCTATTCTTTTCTTTTCTCAAGCAATATGCTTCTGAAAAAATTATGTCAACTGATTTTGTATGGCATTTGTAGTCTTGTAGTTGCATCTGGAGCTCTCAGGTGCAAGGCATTTCTTCCAGACTTTCTTCAATTAAACGCAATTATCATCAGAGCATTGGAGGATCTGAAGAAATGGGAACAAAAGTTGTTCAATCCCTTAAGCACATCCATGATCCAGAATCAATATCATACATTTCGCAGATGGATGCTGCTGCAATTGATGAACTCCTTATGGGTCCACTTGGATTTAGTGTAGACCAGCTGATGGTATTTTACTTTTATTATTATTGACACTGATACTGATCAATCTGATTTGGATACTAAACCATCTGTACATGAATTTCAGAATACGCGTTTTAAAGTATTTTGTCTAGTGTTAAGCAGAAGTTTTTCAGATGCAGGATTTGTGGCTATGGGCAATTAAAATTAACTCTCATGATCATTTGACTGGATGCAGGAGCTTGCTGGCCTCAGCGTTGCAACATCCATAGCAGAGGTAGGATTTTTATTAGGGGAAAAGAGATTGTCTGAAATGATTAGTTGTATATTACTATTCCATACTATTATGCCACCACTTTGCTAATAGGCTTTTTGAAGGGCTTTTTTATTAAATAGTTACCAGTCTTATGATACAAACAGGTCTCGTAAAAATATCACCACACATATAATGACAAAATGATAAATTAAATTGATGAACCTACACATAAACATCTGTTTCTCTTGCTAACCAGCTGCAATATCTCAGAAACAATAATAACTTGATTCTTGAAGGTTGGAGGTGTATCAATCTCATCCTTGATATGTATAGAGATTGGGCAAAGAGCCTGATGGATCATCATTAGGAGTTGGTCAAATTTTGATGCTGCTATGTTCAATATTCTAATCTCAATAGTACCAGTGGTTAAATTTTTTATAATGTACACTTATCCTAGTAGGCAGTAGTTAGTCTTGCAATTATTTCCTCCATTGGAGACAGCTGGAGTTTTGACATTGGCAAATCTGCCCCGCAGTTCATGTTTTTTTATGGAAGATATGAGACAAGATACTAAGATATTAAATATTTAGTATTAATACCGAAAAATTAGTAATTTTATAATTTTATAATATGAAAACATTATAATTAGTCAATTTATAATTAGTAATATCATGATAGCAATTACTAATATTTAAAATTACTAATATCAATTTATAATTAGTGATTGCAAGAATGATTGTTATGCCTTATGATAGCAACGATTATGGTTAGAAGACTAATCAATATTCCTTGATTAGCACACTGGTTGTTATGAAGAAGTTCGATTAAGGAGAGATGTGTCATCAAACTCAAAGGGATGCCATCCTTTTGGTTTGAGAGGTATAAGAGGAGGATCAAATACATTCAATCAATCATCATTAAAAACTTTATCTCTTATTCTTGGATCTGCTCGCTGAGTAATTGCCTTATTGGCTTTAACTGGTTGCATAGTTTAAAAGTAAGATCAGAGACGGCACCATTGTTGCAAGGATAAACCGATCATATCAGAAACAACATCAGTACTTGTTGCAAGGATATAACTACCTATCTGAAACAGCAGCATATTGCTATAAGCGATATTATCATCACATACATGGCATATATGAAGGATTAAATCAGAAATAGCAATTGATCTCTATAGGCGATTAGAAGACATTTAGCATATTCTCCATTGTCAAATCAGAGAAGGCTATTGAACGTCAAGATCATCTTGCATAATTGAATTAGTCATATCAGATATAGCAGAGATAATCTTATTGCACTAAGTGCAGTTATAAAGGTCAATTCATCTAGCATATATCAAATTGTCGAATCAGAAATAGCAGTGATATTGCTATCAATCTTATTTTACAAGAAAAACTATCCTAGGAGTGATCTAACATATACATTGTTCTTGAAGTAATGGTATTTATTATCTATATATATCTAATCAATTACATAAGTTTATATTCATAAGTGGTATAGGCTTGAAGGAAAGAAGTCTCTTGCAATTGATTTTGCAAGGTAATTGTTCCAAATTCACAAGTTATCCTAAAAGGGGACATATAATGTTAGGCACCCATGTACAAAACAATCTCTCACAAACGAAGAAAAGGAGAAAACCCAGTGGGACAAAACTCCTCTCCAAAAGAGAAAGGAAAAACAAGTTTCCCAATGATCACTGACTTTCAACCGCAACCTCTTCTTGATATCCGTAACCACAAGAACAATGCATAAACTCAAACAGCAATTACCCTTAATACAATTCACCAACATTGTTGGTTGGTTCAAAGCGCTGCAAATCTGAGATTATACGTTCTTAGCCAGCATATATCACTAAACCCTCGATTTCTTCCTTGCAGCCAAAATTTGTAAATCGACCTCCAACGATAAGATTCAATTCACAGCCAAGAAACTCTTAAATCGAATTTCTGGAATGATATTATTCCACCACTCCAACAAATAAAATTGACCTCTTCTGCAGGTCCCAGTTCAAATGAATTCAATCCAGCAATTAATTGCACCCTTAGTGTGCCAATTAATTATCAAAATTCTCCAAATCCACAGACAACTTTCAGAATTACTTCTTCCTCTAGTAACAGGCAGACAGTATGGAAGAAGAAGGATTGGTTATACTTCAGCAACCAATTAGATATTAACTTCAGAAGAATCAGTCTTCTAGAAGCCAATTTGACCCTTATACTTCAACAAGGGCACAGATCAAAACTTCTCCTCAGAGAAAACAAACCAAATATAATATAATCAATCGATAGTGAATGAATGCCTTGCCTATTGCTTTTATAATTAAAAAGTGTCTTCTCTCACACACT